>OX456984.1:178784933-178953901 GCA_949752695.1 Melanostoma scalare | reverse complement strand
AGGTGATTTGAAAATTTTCAACTTTACCTTATCCCTAACATAAACCTTACCTATTTTACCTATTCCCTGAGGTGATTTCCAAATTTCCCCTCCGAAGTTTTTCTTAGCAAATAGGTAGATTTTACCTATTTCCTAACATGACTCACCTTATTTCTTGGGCAAATTTTACCTATTTGCTAAGGCAAATTACCTTATTCCTAAGGCAATTTTTACCTATTTCCTAAGGCAAATTTTACCTATTTCCTAAGGCAAATCACCTTATTCCTAAGGCAAATTTTACTTATTTCCTAAGGCAAATTTTACCTTTTTCCTAAGGCAAATTACCTTATTCCTAAGGCAAATTTTACCTATTTCCTAAGGTAAATTTTACCTATTTCCTAAGGTAAATTTTACCTATTTCCTAAGGTAATTTTTACCTATTTCCTAAGGTAATTTTTACCTATTTCCTAAGGTAAATTTTACCTATTTCCTAAGGTAAATTTTACCTATTTCCTAAGGTAAATTTTACCTATTTCCTAAGGTAAATTTTACCTATTTCCTAAGGTAATTTTTACCTATTTCCTAAGGTAATTTTTACCTATTTCCTAAGGTAAATTTTACCTATTTCCTAAGGTAAATTTTACGTATTTCCTAAGGTAAATTTTACCTATTTTCTTAGGTAAATTTTACCTATTTCCTAAGGTAAATTTTACCTATTTCCTAAGGCAAATCACCTTATTCCTAAGGCAAATTTTACTTATTTCCTAAGGCAAATTTTACCTTTTTCCTAAGGCAAATTACCTTATTCCTAAGGCAAATTTTACCTATTTCCTAAGGTAAATTTTACCTATTTCCTAAGGTAAATTTTACCTATTTCCTAAGGTAATTTTTACCTATTTCCTAAGGTAATTTTTACCTATTTCCTAAGGTAAATTTTACCTATTTCCTAAGGTAAATTTTACGTATTTCCTAAGGTAAATTTTACCTATTTTCTTAGGTAAATTTTACCTATTTCCTAAGGTAAATTTTACCTATTTCCTAAGGTAATTTTTACCTATTTCCTAAGGTAATTTTTACCTATTTCCTAAGGTAAATTTTACCTATTTCCTAAGGTAAATTTTACCTATTTCCTAAGGTAAATTTTACCTATTTCCTAAGGTAAATTTTACCTATTTCCTAAGGTAAATTTTACCTATTTCCTAAGGTAAATTTTACCTATTTCCTAAGGTAAATTTTACCTATTTCCTAAGGTAATTTTTACCTATTTCCTAAGGTAAATTTTACCTATTTCCTAAGGTAAATTTTACCTATTTCCTAAGGTAAATTTTACCTATTTCCTAAGGTAAATTTTACCTATTTCCTAAGGTAAATTTTACCTATTTCCTAAGGTAAATTTTACCTATTTCCTAAGGTAAATTTTACCTATTTCCTAAGGTAATTTTTACCTATTTCCTAAGGTAAATTTTACCTATTTCCTAAGGTAAATTTTACCTATTTCCTAAGGTAAATTTTACCTATTTCCTAAGGTAAATTTTACCTATTTTCTAAGGTAAGTTTTAAGTAAATTTTACCTATTTCCTAAGGTAAATTTTACCTATTTCCTTAGGTAAATTTTACCTACTTTATAGGTCATTTTAAAGCTGAAAAAAAAAGTTATTTTTAAAGAAAAAAAAATTTGAATTAATTTTATAATAGTATACATATTTATTTTTTTAAAAATATTTAAGTTAATACATTATATATATTTATGCAAATGTTACTAGTCCGTACGATTTATCAGCGGAGTAGTGTAGTGTAAATGTAAATGTAAATATTTATACATATATTTTATACTTTAAGTAAGTAATGCATTGAAATTGTTGATTAATGTTTAAATTAAAACTATTTTTACAACTTTAAGTAAGTAATGAATTGATATCGTTAATTAATGTTGAAACAGAAGGAATTTTTTTACCATCGTGAATATTAAAAAAAAAAGATTCAATAAAAACCCATATTGAAGAACATTGAGTAGGGTATTCAATATTTAAAACGTATGCAAGCTTTAAATAAAAAATAATACAATGCAAATACGTATCCAATTTAAATTTAATGTTGTCCAAAGAAACGACAAAATTTTTATATTTAAATTTCTCACCAATAACAAATATAACGGGTTGAAGTTTCGTGCCGGATTTTGCACATTCTTCCTGTTTTTGTTTAAGGACCTGTTCAATATGGCTTGCATTTTCAACTTCAGTGGTGAATGATTGCCTGGAGTCCTCGATTGTAAATTTCTTGAACTTGCCTTTGAACTGCTGCGATGATGGAGGCAGCAATCCATGTAACAAAGTTGCATAAGCAATGTTAACATTATCTGAAAATAAATTAAAGCCTCATAAGAAAAATAGAAAAAACACATTAATTAAAAAAACAATTGAAAGACAAATATTTAATCAAACCAAGTGTTAAAATAGAGTCATTTTACCTATGTCAAGGTCAGCAATATTTTCTCTGACCTCATTGAGGTATGATTTGAGACCGCTACACTTCACCCTCTCACTGAAGAATTTGATGGCAATTTTTGAAAATTGCTCCCACTTCGAAAAATCAAACCCGTTGTTTGGCCTTAAGAAATCGAAATCCATGGCAATCTGTTCATAAAAATAAGAAAACACATTGAATGTTATGTTAAAATTTAATGTATTATTTGCTTTAAGAAAGGTGAAGAAATAAGTTAAAAAAAACGAATATTGTTACCAGTTCTGGCGCTCGTGAAAATTTGTAAAGCGGCCATTCTTGGAGGACTGTCTGAATGTCGTTGTCATTACTCTGGCTTATCATATCCCTCCTCATTGACATAGTTTGCTTCCATTGCTTAATAACGGTGTCCCAGTCGCGGTTTTGTTTTAGCTCATCGCAAATTTTTTGCATTTCGTTCGAATTTAGTGGTTCCACATAATGATCTTCATTGAAATGATCCTCCACTTCTACGACTTTTGCCATCTTTGATGTTGTGGGACTATTATAGAGCCTCTTGAGCGACCTGCGCTGTCCCCTATATCGATCGTACAGCTTACCCTTAGGGGGCATTTTGTTACAACCTCTAACAAAATATGAGCTCTGTAATGTAAACAATGCTTTTTAAAGCACATTATATTTTTTAAATTCTATAAACCAACCATGTTTTCCCTAGGAAAAATTTTTACAATTTCCCCTGCCAAGATTTCGCATTTTTGTACCGTCATTTTTTTTTTATTTTCTATATAATATTGTACAATCTTGTGGACTAACGTTGTTCGATTCTCTGGATTCAAACAATTTTTGAGGCGATAGGATTCTAAAATTGATCTCCCTTGCTCTGTTTTATTCAAAATTTCTAGTATAGTAACCTAAAATTAAATCAACGATTTTTTCACTCATTGCGATAAGTACCTTAAGACTCTTACCCCCTTATTTATAATCAAATCTTAAAGGTTTTTTAAGATTTTTAAGAGTCTCAACTATCTTAAACAAACACAAAAAGTGTCAAAAATTTAAAATTTGCTATCAAAACAAAGCGGTAAAAAAAGCTTAAATTTAAGAAACCTTCAAGATTTGATTATAAATAAGGGGGTTATTGTATGAGAAAATATTAATTCTTTTCCCTTGCAGGATAGCCAGCCAAATGCTAGGGTCTTGGATTTTAAATGTGTAAAAAGTTACTACATTCTACTTAAAGCTTGCATACGTATTCAAATATCAAATGTATGCAAGCTTTAAATACAAAATAATACAATTCATATACCTTAAGTAAGTAATGCATTGATATCGTTAATTAATGTTGAAACAGTAGGAATTTTCTTGTCATCGTGAATTAAAAAAAAAAAGATTCAATAAAACCCATACTGAAAGGCAGAGACTATGTAACAGAGTTACATAGCCAATATACAGTTTTTTTTACTTGCGACACTATATACGTAGTATAGGTACGCTGACAATCCAACCCATATTTCTCGGGACTGTCCCGTATTTCAATAGCCCGTCCCGGTTATTTATATTTATATATATTTTTAAGATACCATTAGTTAAATATTCATGTCTCGAAAATTTGTGCATCTTTCATGCTTAAATTTTGTGCGTTTGACTAAGAATTGTCTACAGCATTGAATACAGCATGAAAACATTGTTTTTTCTTGGCAGAACTTAATCTAATTTCAATCTGACCTGATCTGATCCCAAACAAAGTGATTCGTTTCTATTTTTCTGCCCATGACAGTATGCTCACTCTTAAAATTTGCTGTCGGCTCTCAGTCTATTAATAAAATCCCTTCAAACCCCAAAAATATATTTTTGTTAGCAAACGGCTCTTTTAAACTTAAGATTTGAAAAAAGTTTAGTACCATAATTTGAATAGCCTATTTATTGAATATTAAAACTTAAATCTAAGGTTTATTAAATTAAGTTATTTATTATCGTTGTTTATATATGCAAGCACTTACATCAGAATCCGACGAAATGCTTGTTGGCGATGAGCTATCTAAGGTGTCAACCCACGATTCCACTGAAAGTTGCTTGGTCAGTTTGTTCGCTGGTCTCGGACTTAAATTGAATATTCCCTGTTTGCAATAAAAAAAAATTAGAAAACACAAATTAGAACTGAATGCATATTTGGAAAGGTAAATTTTGCTTACAAGTTCGTTTTGCCAGATTCCTAATTTATACTCAAAGATTATTTTTGTGATAAAGTTTTGGAATTCGGAGAATAATTGGTCGATATGCCTTTCTTTTATAAATTTCAACCCATCAACATTGATTTTTTTTTCTGTGAAATACAAAAATTATGAGCAAATGAAATGAATATTCGTAAATTTATGAAATAAAGATATATAACCTTTAAGAAACTCATAAAGCTGTTCATAAAGCTCCCATGAAATGAGTAGATTGGCTAATTGTACGTCATCATCGCTTTCTTCTGGTTCTTCAGAGGGACTTATAGTTTCAACTATAAGACTTTTTAATTGGTTTTCATTATTGAGAATTGATACTTCGCCATCGTCATTCATAAAATATATTGATTCCGTTTCATCTTGAAGATTCACATCACTTGACTCATTATTTGAGAATGCTGCATTCATTTTGATTGTTCTCTACGAAAAATAGTGCTTTTTACGAATGAATTCACCACTATAAAGAAACTTGTGGGAATGGACAGGTGGTCCATCAAATGTTGTAATAAGCTTTAATATAAATTTCTCTTGTTTTGCTTTAATCATCTCAAATGACACATAATGATCGTTAAAAACTGTTGATATTTCCTGACAAAGCATATATATTTCTCTATTTTCATCTACAATGATAATTCGATGTAATTCGTAGAACGTCACATTTAAGTCATTGGTTATTGATAAGTAAGAACCCTTTTTATAGAGTGTTCCTAAGTATTCAATTTTTTCGAAATGTTTAGAACTCAGATTTAATATGTCGGAATTTAAGTGGTTTATATTTTTAATATCAGAAGACATTTCATCATGCTGTGAGACTTGAAGAAAATCATTCCTTGCACTGATTATTTGGTAAGCAAACTTGAATTGGAATTTCGTTGCAATTGAAAGTGAAATATTTTTGCGGCTGGTTGTAACTCTACTGTATGATTTCAGTTCTTGATGTTTTGATTCAAATAAAAACGACCAATAAAATCTTGGAAGTCCTGAAAACCGTATAATTCGTGGATAATGGATAAGATTGTGATGTTTAGGTTTTAAAGTATCGCCAAATAAATTTTGATATAACTCATTGTGTTTTTCAATAAGATGTTCAAGTTCATGTAATATACAGTCAGTACACTGTGGTAAAAGCAATATATCAATAAGTTTTATAAAAACAACAACGAACTCCCAAACTTTATCGTTTACTGGGATCAAGTGACCAATCATCAAAGGAAAATGGTGAATAAAAGTCCACATTTCTCTTGCTGAAGCATTCAGTCTTTTTCTTTTCAAATGTTGAACAGTAATATCTTTAAAGACATTTCCTTTCTCAGTATCTCCATAGGAAAATGTTAATTTGTATTGATTAAGTTCAGCTAATGTAAATACTTTGCTTTTTATGTAATGTTGTATTATATGTGAAAGATTATAATGCGCAACACCCTCAAAAATATCATGCATAAGATCAACAGAAAAGTTTGTTACAACATGAAAAGAAGGAATTTTGTTTAAAATTGAGTTTTCGTAAACTCCTTCAGATGGAGAGTCTTCATTGCAACATAAATTCTCATTATAATTTTCTTCAGTTCTAATCAATGCTGAATCTTCCCTGCACATTACTTTTGTCAATGCATTTGGTGCTGTACAGAATCTGCAAAAGTAGTTAGAAGAGAAAGATTTACTAAATTCGAGAATCTGATTCAGTCCCAAATTATCTCCTAGGATTATGCCCAATATTAAACAAACTGTTGTTTTTTGCCCATTAAGAGTCAGTTCAATTCCTTCAACTTCTAGAGAAATAATATCTTGAACAAGCTTATACATTGTCAAACCATTTCCGTATGTTTTGATATCATGAGCCTTAATCAAGCCAGCTAGATAGATATCACTGACTTTAAAATAATGTTCGAATATGGGAATGGAAAAATATATTCCTGTTAATTTATGAACACCACTATGAGCTCCTAGTGGATTATTTACTTCGAAATCGTCTGCGAACAGAAAATACGGTACCAACTTCTTATTTTTGTACATGGCTTTCTTTTGTTTCCATAATTCTCCGTTCAAAAAATTCCTTATATTAGATGGCCTGCTACGTTCGTCCAAAAATGTTGTTAGTACTTCTTGATTTTCTGCTTTTTCAAAAATTTTTCGGAATGCAAATTTTAAATCCATAAGAATACCCTTATCTACTTTTTCATCTAAATTACTTTGCCCGTTCACCATCACATAAGAAATTTCTCTGTTGATGTCAAATTCTTTCGGTTTCTTGAGTAAATCTCGGTTTTCCAGGAATTTTTCAAGCTTATACTCAGTATTCAATTCATTAAAAACTTTTTTATATTCTCTTACAACATGCTCAATCTTTTTTTTATCTTCATCGCACATTTCAATGGCAAACACAATATCTAGTAATGGTGATATAATTAAAGTTTCGGCTGCTTTTTGTACGGTAAATGCATTTTTTCTAGAAAAATTATTGTTATTGTATAGACTTAGAACGAATTGAAGTATGCTACTTTCAATAATGTTTTTTTGTAATGGCGTTCGAATTTTTTCTTCACCTTTATTAAATACAGGTTGTTCTTGTTCATTTTTGAATGAATCAGGAATATATTGTAGCTCGTTTAATAAAATACTAGAAGAATTTTTAGCTTTTGTGTTCAAATTATCTAGCGGAAGGTTCATATTTTGTGTTTCAACTTCTATGTTATCTAAGTTCTTTAAATGAGCACCTAAATGTTTTTTGTATGAAGATAATCCACTGAATATTTGCTGACATGATTTCTCACAGCATTTCATTTTGCTGTTTTTATCACAGCCATGTAGAATTTTTAAATGCATGAACAATGTTTTCAAGCAATTAAATTCTTGTGAACAGATAACGCAATGCATTTCACCTTGTTGACTAAAATGAGAATTGTTTTTTTTTTAATTTTTTTTTCGAACTAAATTTATTAAGTTTCGCAAAGGGCCAATTTTTCAATCAACATCCTGATTGAGTTTATTTATTCGATAGAATTTTTTTTTTTTTTTCACGAAAAACTTATTCATTCAATAAATGAGGCATTCCATGAGAAGTTGAACCATTATAGGCTCATTTTGCCGATTTTACTGGTTACAATGATTTATACTGCGAAGCTTTAGCCAATTTACTTTAAAACAAAAAGGTTTTTTATCAGTTGAAACTTTGATCATTCTCTTCTAATTGTTATTTTAAGTTATTTTTTCATTTCAAAGAAAAGAAATTCCCACTATTCCCGACAGTGACAGAAGCTGCCCCAACCGTGACGCTACTTTTTCCGTTTTATTTCAGTTATGCAAAGTTTTTTTTTTTTCTTATTTATTTTATATTATAGAAGCTTAAGGCATCATATTTAATATCACAAACAGTTGGAATAAAAATGTTAATTAAATTCGCAGAGTTTAATTAAAAACTGAGACTGTTTTAAAATCACTTCTTTTTTTTGTCCCAGCCCGTGACCATGGAATGCCTCAAATACCTAAACTGTACATTTATTTCAAATATAATTTCAATTGCTAAGGTTCCGATCAAAGCTATCATTGAATCGAATCATGGGAAATGTTTGAATAGATTTTTAAGCATGTTATCCTTTGGCCAGGAACGTAAATGATGTACCAATCGATTGGAAATCACTGAAAGAATTTTTTTTTTACAAAAAAAAGTTCAAACGCAAGTTAATTTTTTTCTAAAAATGTGAATTTCTATTTCCATAATGGAAATCAATTTTCCGGATCAACTGAATTTTGATTTCCATCATGAAAATAGAAATTTAAATTTTTAGAAAAAAATAAATTTTGTCACAAAAAATTCTTTGAGTGATTTCCAATCGATTGGTACATCATTTACGTTCCTGACCAAAGGATAACATGCTTAAAGATCTATTCAAACATTTCCAATGATACGATTCAATGATAGCTATAATCGGCCCCTAAGAAACAAAATATATGCCAAAATTATACAAAATTTTATGAAAAATAAGAGTAATTTGTTTATAATTAATCAAAATCTTTCGTTTGTGTTAGGGCCCGTTGCTGATTCGGAACTTAGCAGCCTTAAGTTGAACTTAAGAAATTACGATCTACATTTTGTATGGCGAAAACTAAGTTCTGAATCAGCAACCGGGCCTTAGAGAATAGAAAATTTCTGTCTGTCGGTTCAAAAATCAAATAAGTATACTATCCAAGTAACTAACAGATTATTTATCTGGGGATTGAAAAATTGGCTCTTAGAGAAAAAAAAGTATTTTGTTTTTAACGAACATAATTTTAGTCATTTAATAGATAAGCAATGCAAAAAAAAATCGCTCACAGAAAAAAAAGAACAAACGTTTCCTGCTCATTAGACCAAGAATAATACAACTTTCATTATAACGAAATTCTCTATAGCGATAGAAAAAGCCTCCCGATCCTAAGGGGTGGATTATAGCTATCATTGAATCGTATCATTGGAAATGTTTGAATAGATCTTTAAGCATGTTATCCTTTGGCCAGGAACGTAAATGATGTACCAATCGATTGGAAATCACTCAAAGAATTTTTTTTGACAAAAAAAAATTCAATCGCACATTTATTTTTTTCTTAAAATGTAAATTTCTATTTCCATGATGGAAATCAAAATTCAGGGCAGGAATCATGTAACGCGATAGTTGAGTATCGCATTTTTTTTCTTATCTTTTTTGATGAGAAAACGATTTTGTGTGAAAAGGACATAATTATATTAAAACGACACCAAATAAGGTGTCGCAAAAAATGATCGCAAAAAAGTGATAATCACTTAAATTTGTCAGTTTACATAGAGCAAAATATCTGAAAACGACTATCAACTATCGTTTTCGCGTTACATAATTCCGGCCAAGTTGTTCCGGAAAATTGATTTCCATCATGGAAATAGAAATTCACATTTTTAGAAAAAAATTAACTTGCGTTTGAACTTTTTTTTGTAAAAAAAAAATTCTTTCAGTGATTTCCAATCGATTGGTACATCATTTACGTTCCTGGCTATAATCGGCCCCTAAATAAAATACACTTGACAAGTTTGCAAGCACAATCTTTTTGTACAAGCAAACTGTAGCGTTTGTACCAAAATTTTGCGAAGTATTGCATCTGTGCAAGTCACTTGAAGATTGATTGAATTTGAATCCTGCAAACTTGGGCAAGCCATGCTTAATTGATTTTGAGTAAAATTTACATTTGAAGACGAGAAAAAGATACGTATTGGAAGGAATAGTGCATGGGGCACGTGGTTCCTTGGAAAATGCCATAACGCACGTATCACTTCTTCATCGAAATGTTTCATTTAAAAAACAATAAGGGACAAATTTTAGCTATCATCTTGCAAAAATTTAAGGTGATTCGCGATCATTTGGTACAAGATTTGCAAGCTATTATTTGCCCCTTATAAAATGTAAAAAGCATACCTTTTTTATGGACTTGTTTAAAATTTCCAGCGTGTTTTTATATTGAAAACTATGTATAAGTTAGTCGTTTTTGTTCTAATCACTCACGTTGTACTTCTTACACAATTTTGACAGTGCTTGGTTTTCAAAATGAAAAGTTCAGCTCCTAAAAAATGAGTTCATACAGCTACTCGTTATTTTGTCTGTAACTCGTTACTTCAATGGAGACTAAGGCACTGTTCACATGAACGAAAAAATACATAAGTTCTGATAATTTGAAATAGCTAAATGAAATTTAAAATTTCACAAGTAAAAATAAAAATTCGTAACAATCACTAAAAAAGAATTCTGATGAGAATTCTGAATAGAAGCCCAAGAGTTCTAATCAATTTGTTAACTAAATATTGAAAAAATTATTAACAAAATTTTGTTAATATCTTTTTAAATAATAAGTTTAGAAAAAAAATTTACAAATTGTTTAGAACTCTTGTGCTTCTATTCAGAACATCAGAACTCTTTTTAGCGATTTTTGGATTTTTTTTTCGAAAATCTTTGGAAAACGAATTTTGTGAATAACTTTTTAAATATAAAGTTTAGAAAAAAATTTTCTTAACAAACTGTTTAGAACTCTTGTGCTTCTATTCAGAACTCTCATCAGAACTCTTTTTAAGCAATTTTTTTTTAACTTTGAAAATATTAACTTTTTAAACATCAAGTTTAGAAAAAAAAAAATGCATAACAAATTGTTTAGAACTCTTGTGCTTCTATTAAGAACTCTTTTTTGGCAACTTTTACGAATTTTTATTATTTTTGAACTCAAAGCTTGGTTTACGCTGTAATGGAAAAATTGAAAAAGCACATAGGCCACAATAACGCTCATGGCCTCAATTGTTAAAAGAACTTTCATGTTGATTGATTAGCAGTTCGTACGATAATACAAAATGTTGTACAATTAAATCAATAGAAAATTATTGTAACCAATAAATAAATGTAAAATTAAGAAATGCTTCAACCAGCTTGTTGTGCGTAATGGTAAAGAAAGGAAAAAGGTGGCTAGAAAAGCCAAATCCACAATGGATTGAAGAGCCACGTTGCCGCGCCGCCGGCATCATCGTTTCAACGCAAAGCTCAAAAGTAATATTTTTAATTAATATAAATATGTACATATGTACAAGCAAATAGTTAATGCAAAGTTGAAACGTGTCCCAAAAATAACTTAATTGTAAGATGGATACGATTAAAAGCAGGATTGAACACGTTTTCTATACTTAAAATACACAAAATGAAGAGTTTTATACTTTTTTTTCTACGAGCGAAATAAAAACGCAAATATGTATATTGTAAAATATTGTAGGTAAAAATACTTACTTTGATATAATATTAGATAAACACTGCTTTTCTTTATATTTACTTTTATATTCACTTTTAAAACTTTTAATACATATATAACATTTAATTGAAGACATGAACTGCACGCTGCACGCCACGAAGTTTTGGAAGTAAATGATGTAAAGCACGTTTCGAAAGCAACCAGACAACGATTTTACCTTAGGACTAAGGCAATTTTAAAGAACTAACATAAAATCACCTTAGGAATAAGGTGATTTTATGGCGTCACCTAGAAATTAGCTTAGGCCTAAGGTAAATTTATGTTAGCTCCTAAGGTAAATTTATGTTAGCTCCTTAGGTAAATGGCGTCACCTAGAAATTAGCTTAGGCCTAAGGTAATTTTACCTTAGGAGTTAACATAAATTTGCCTTAGGCCTAAGCTAATTTCTAGGTGACGCCATAAAATCACCTTATTCCTAAGGTGATTTTATGTTAGTTCTTAATGCTATGTCCGCACCTGAAGTTAACCTGGGTTTCGTTCCAGGATGGTTTGAGTTAACCAAGTAGTGTCCGCATATGCCAAAAAGTTTTAAGTTTATCTTTTTGTCTTAAGTTAAAAAGAGACAGACATAAAGTGTGAGCAGAACGTCAACGACGTATGAGAGAATTCATTCTCTCTCCACTCACTTCCACTCTCTTAAATGTCAAATTCAATGGAATATTGGAAATAGTGCATTCAGCGCACTTGGTTTCGAGTAGGTTATCACGAAACCCAGTGACTAAAAAGGTTTCGTTTTGTATGGCAAACCACTTGGTTATCATGTTGGTTTGGGATTGTTTTGAGTTAAACAAGTTTATCTCTCAGGTGCGGACATAGCATAAGGTAAAATGGAATAATTTTGGAGGGAAAACAACACGTGAGCGTATCCTTTATGCTATGTCCGCACCTGAAGTTAACCTGGGTTTCGTTCCAGTTTGGTTTGAGTTAACCAAGTAGTGTCCGCATATGCCAAAAAGTTTTAAGTTTATCTTTTTGTCTTAAGTTAAAAAGAGACAGACATAAAGTGTGAGCAGAACGTCAACGACGTATGAGAGAATTCATTCTCTCTCCACTCACTTCCACTCTCTTAAATGTCAAATTCAATGGAATGTTGGAAATAGTGCATTCAGCACGCTTGGTTTCGAGTAGGTTATCTCGAAACCCAGTGACTAAAAAGGTTTCGTGTTGTATGGCAAACCACTTGGTTATCATGTTGGTTTGGGATTGTTTTGAGATAACCCAGGTTAACTCTCAGGTGCGGACATAGCATTAGGGGTATTTTGTTCGTTTTCTATTTGAAAAAGTAAGAAAACAGCGTCAAATAGTCATCCGAAAATGAGGATTCCTTTTAATAACATTTATTTTAGATCTTGGTAAAATTAGATATAGCGTAGGTAAAATGAGATAGGCCATGGTCAAATTTTATTTGGTTAAAGTTACAATGAAATAATGTGGGTGATGCAAGATTAAACATGAGCGTATCCTTAAAGGGGCATTTGAAAGGAAAATTGAAGTTAAATTAAATCATTTTAATAATTTTACGTTCTCATTGCATTTTTCACATCATTATCTCTTTTAAAATCAGTTTTTTAAGGGATTGTTTCTAATTACAAGTTTCCCTATAACAAAAAGCAAATTTGATAAACCAATGGATTATATCCATAGTTTTTTTTTCATAAATTATTTCTTTAGCTCTTAAAAAAAATCTGGAGTCTAGATTTATTACACAGGGTTGATTTATTTTATGAAATAGGATCTTATATTAGAAAAACAAATCAAAGTGTGTTTTGTTTTATACTTAATTTGCATTTGGCTGAAGTTAAAGGCTTTATTCATTAAGGCGCAAATTATAGCTATATCATTGAAAAAGCATAATAGAAATGTTTGAATGGATTTCTTAGCATGTTATCTTTTGCTAAGAAATGCGAATTTTGTACCAATCGATCGGAAATCAACAAAATAATTGTTTGCCATTAAAAAAAGTTCAGACAGAATTTTTTTTCCGGAAAGATGATTCTGTCACTGAAATAGAAAAACCTAATTTTAACAAGAAATAAATGCGGAATTGAAATTTTTTTTTCTCAAACAAAATTATTTGACTAATTTCCCATCAATTGGTATAACATTTGCATTCCTGGCCAGAAGAAAACATGCTAAAAATTCCATTTAAACATTCCAATTATTCTTTTTCAATGAAAGCTATAATTAGCGCCTAAACATCTCTTAGACATTTATTGCATTTATCTATATCCACTTCGGCTGCAGTATAAGGAATAATAGAACCCCCATCTAAATCGATTGATTTTTCGGTTTTCAAACAAAGTTTTCATGTTCTTGCATGGATAAATAAATATAATAACAAAGAAAAAGAGATTGTGAAAATATATAATTTTTATTGTTTCCTTTTTTTTAATTTTATTCGGAAATCTCAAGGCTTATGGACATATTCTATCGAACCAATTATTATTGATACAGTTTTATTTATACAAATGTATATCTCATAATTAAATAAAATAAATATAATAAAATAGGTAAAATTTATTTATTATTTTTTTCTTTGCTAAAATAAATTTAACCTAGGACCTAAGGTGATTTTACCTAAGACCTAAGGTGATTTTACCTAGGGCCTAAGGTGATTTTCCCTCCAAAACTCGATTCATTGCTTTTTGCGCTTTTGGTGGGAAAATCACCTTAGGCCTTAGGTAAAATCACCTTAGGCCCTAGGTAAAATCACCTTAGGCCCTAGGTAAAATTTATTTCAGCAAAAAAAAAATAAATTTTACCTAGGGCCTAAGGTGATTTTACCTAAGGCCTAAGGTGATTTTCCCACCAAAAGCGCAAAAAGCAATGATTCGAGTTTTGGAGGGAAAATCACCTTAGGCCTTAGGTAAAATCACCTTAGGCCCTAGGTAAAATTAATTTCAGCAAAAAAAAAAAAAATTAATTTTACCTAGGGCCTAAGGTGATTTTACCTAAGGCCTAAGGTGATTTTCCCTCCAAAACTCGAATCATTGTTTTTTGCGCTTTTGGTGGGAAAATCACCTCAGGCCTTAGGTAAAATCACCTTAGGCCCTAGGTAAAATTTATTTCAGCAAAAAAAAAAAAAATTAATTTTACCTAGGGCCTAAGGTGATTTTACCTAAGGCCTAAGGTGATTTTCCCTCCAAAACTCGAATCATTGTTTTTTGCGCTTTTGGTGGGAAAATCACCTTAGGCCTTAGGTAAAATCACCTTAGGCCCTAGGTAAAATTATTATTTTTTTTTTTTTTGCTGAAATAAATTTTACCTAGGGCCTAAGGTGATTTTACCTAAGGCCTAAGGTGATTTTCCCACCAAAAGCGCAAAAAACAATGATTCGAGTTTTGGAGGGAAAATCACCTTAGGCCTTAGGTAAAATCACCTTAGACCTTAGGTAAAATCAGCTTAGGCCCTAGGTAAAATTTATTTTTTTTTTTTGCTGAAATAAATTTTACCTAGGGCCTAAGGTGATTTTACCTTAGGCCTAAGGTGATTTTCCCTCCAAAACTCGAATCATTGTTTTTTGCGCTTTTGGTGGGAAAATCACCTTAGGCCTTAGGTAAAATCACCTTAGGCCCTAGGTAAAATTAATTTCAGCAAAAAAAAAAAAAAAAAAATTAGTTTTACCTAGGGCCTAAGGTGATTTTACCTAAGGCCTAAGGTGATTTTCCCTCCAAAACTCGAATCATTGTTTTTTGCGCTTTTGGTGGGAAAATCACCTTAGGCCTTAGGTAAAATCACTTTAGGCCCTAGGTAAAATTTATTTCAGCAAAAAAAAAAAATAAATTTTACCTAGGGCCTAAGCTGATTTTACCTAAGGTCTAAGGTGATTTTCCCTCCAAAACTCGAATCATTGCTTTTTGCGCTTTTGGTGGGAAAATCACCTTAGGCCTAAGGTAAAATCACCTTAGGCCCTAGGTAAAGTTTATTCATTATTTTTTTCTTTGCTGAAACAAACCTGTGTAAAAAACAACAACAATACAAAATTTCGTTGAAGGTCAAGAAAAAAAAACATTTGTATATTTTTAAAAACTATAATAAATTTTTTTTTTCCTTTATATTTCCTTTTTTTTAGGAAGAATTCAAAACTTTTTGCCGAACAAAAAAAAAAAATATCGTAAAATTAACGTAGGTAAAGTTGCCTTAGTTCTAGGCAAAATTATGTTAGCAAAATAACATATCACCGAAAAAATTCCCCAGGAAAAAATTAGCTTAGGCCATAGGTAAAATTGCCTTAGTTCTAGGCAAAATTATTTTAGAAAAAAAATATTTTAGCAAAAAAAAAAATCCTAGGTAAAATTAACCAAGGTCTAAGGTAAAATTACCTTAGTCATAGGTAAGAGTCTAACATAAATTGCCTTAGTTCTAGGCAAAATTATGTTAGGAAAATAACATTCTAGGTAAAAAAAATTTCTAGGTAAAATTAGCCTAGGCTTAGGTGAAATTACCTTATTTCTAGGCTAAAATTTTACAATTAATTGCCTTAGTCCTAAGGTAAATTTATGTTAGGAAATATTTTCCATACAAAAAAATTTACCTTATCCATCTAAGGCACGGTAGCCTATTCTAGGTAAATTTAGCTTAGGATTTTCGAGCATAAATTGCCTTAGAACTAAGGCAAAATTATGTTAGAAAATAACTTCCATACAAAAAAATTCACCTTAGGCAAATAAGGCAATTTTACACAGTCTTTTTCTCTGGGTGTAGCGAAACCCCAAATAGAGGCGTCCTAATCGCTGTCCATAATAAATACGAATCTTCCTTCGTTTCATCCTCCTCTTCCAAACTACTAGACTACATCTCTATCAAACTAACATTCTCTAATCAGTCCATCTTCCTGATGTGTTTCTACATCCTTCCCGGCGAACCAACAGACTCGTACAAATTGGTTGTTGCTGCTATCGATACAGTGCTTGACATCTCAGAAGCACAAGATGAGATAATCATTTTCGGTGACTTCAATCTTCCCTATCTTCAATGGAACACTTCAGAAGATCAAATTGCTTTCACTCCCTCACCCGTTTCCCTCAAAGAATGTGTCTTCGTGGACGGTCTTACTGATTCAAGCCTTTCCCAAATGAGTGGTATCAAAAACTATATGGGCCGGCAGCTTGATCTTATTTTCACTTCCGACCCCATTAACTCATCTGTCTCAGAAACCACATCCCCATTATCTACTATTGACAACTTTCACCCGCCTCTCACTCTCTCTTTTTTTATAACCTTACCTTTTCATCTACCTAGCCCAAATAAGTATTCGTTCAACTTTCGTAAAGCTAATTTCAAGAAAATCAATGAAATCCTCTCTAATACCTCATTCGACTTTAATAATCTCTCAATGAATGACGCAACTAGTCAGTTTTACGAGAAATTGTTGCACTGCATAAATCTCTATGTTCCCCTTTCGCGTGATAAGTCCTACTCAACATCCCCTCCCTGGTACAATCATAGACTACGTGAGCTACGAAACAAGAGAAATAAGCTCTGGAATAAATTTCTACGCTCCCGTTCAGTTTTTGATTACTCTGATTACATTGGAATGTTTTATAAATTTTCCAACCTCAATGAAGCTCTTTACAATGACTTTACATCCACCACCCAAGCTAATCTAATCTCGGAGCCAAAATCGTTTTATAAGTTTATCAATTATAAAAAGAAAAATGATGGTTTCCCTCCTTCTCTGCACTACGAAAGCCAATCTTCCAACGAACCAACAACAATCGCAAATTTTTTTGCAAGTTACTTTAAACTGTCTTTTGCCCAAAAAACCCCAGATCTAGACCAGACTTACTTTTCCTATCTTCGCCATTTCTCTACAGGGCCTTCTAATCTAAGCTTTAATCAGTCAACTGTTCTTAATGGTCTCCTCAAACTCAAAGACGAGTATAATCCAGGTCCAGATGGCATTCCTGCTATTTTGCTTAAAAAATGTTGTTCGAGTTTAGCCCTTCCTATCACTAACCTATTCAAACTTTCCCTTTCAAGTGGTGTTTTTCCGGACTTATGGAAAATATCTGTTATTTCACCTATCCATAAAAAAGGCCCCAAAAACCTAATTTCTAACTATAGACCCATAGCCAAACTCTCTCATATCCCTAAGCTTTTCGAAAGCATTCTGTATGAAATACTTTCTTTCCAGTGCAAATCAATGATATCCTCCAAGCAGCATGGTTTCTGTAAGGGAAGGTCTACAACTACTAATCTAGTTGAGTTTGTTTCCTTCTCTCGTTCTGCGATGGAAAAAGGAAACGAAGTAGACGTCATTACCACAGATTTCAGCAAAGCCTTCGACAAAATCTCTCACACTTTAATCCTCTTTAAACTTTCCTTCCTCGGATTCAGCCCTATCCTACTCAAATGGATATCTTCATATTTGGATAACCGCCAATATAGAGTTCGTTTCCGTTCTACTCTTTCAGTTCCTTTCGTGGCAACCTCCGGTGTGCCCCAAGGCAGCCATCTCGGACCCCTTTTTTTCATTCTTGCCATTAATGATGTCGAACAGATCATCCAATATTCTTCTATCTCACTTTACGCGGATGACGCTAAAATTTTCAAAGTCATCACCTCCGATCGAGACTCTCTCCAGCTTCAAAATGACCTCGATTCATTCGTCTTTTGGTGTTCTAAAAACTTTCTTGAGTTAAACATTGCCAAATGCGAAGCAATAACTTTTTCTCGTAAAAGTAATAAACCTCCCCCCAGACCCTATTATCTTCAGAACATTTCCATAAACCGTGTGCAGCGTATCCGAGATTTAGGAGTTCTCTGCGACAGCGAATTAAATTTTCGTTCTCATACTGACGAGGTAATATCAAGAGCTAATTCCGCCCTTGGTTTTATCAAGAGATGGTCCAAAGAGTTCCATAACCCCCTTGTTACAAAATCCCTCTATATTGCCTATGTTCGCCCTCTCCTAGAGTATGCATCGCAAGTGTGGGCTCCATATCAAGCGGTTCATATCTCTAGGATCGAAAGTGTTCAACGTCGTTTTCTGCTGTTTGCCCTTCGGGATCTCTACGATGTTAGAAACTTTCTCACCCTGCCTCCTTACCGCGAACGTCTCGCAATCCTTAATCTCCACTCCCTAGAAAACAGAAGGAATGTCTTTGACATCATATTCATTCACCGACTTCTTACTGGTAACACTGACTGCTCCCCCCTTTTAGATCTTATCTCCTTCAACACTAATCCCCGAAACGTAAGATCTTCCCGATTTTTTTTCCTTCCTGCTCATCGTACATCCTATGGTCTCAACGAACCCCTAACCCGCATGATGAGTAAGATTAACTCTGTTCCTTTTCTTTTCGACCTTAATCTTTCAAGTTCTTGTCTGAAAGTCCTCCTTTTAAACCATTTCTCATCCCTGTAGTTTAATTTAGCTTTAATTAGTTTTAATTAGTTTAAGTTTAGTATGTTTAAGTTATTTTAAGCTTGTATTAAGCTAAAAAATGGGGCGGTAGCCCCACCAAAATTAAATTAAATTATATATATTTGTTTTGTTGGCACAGAAGCCAGAAGGGGCCTAACTTTAAATAAAGATTTTGCTAAATAATGGTAATTATCGCCTATGAAAAGAGAAAAAAATAAATATTTATGAGGTTAATTAAAAAAAATTTCGGGTTGAAAAAATGAAGGGGCTGAATTTTCCAACGGGAAACCACTTCTTTTATACATTTGATTCGACGAGGTGTGGTTTTTATGCGTTTTTGTTGATTCTTATTGCTTAATATAATTCATGTATTAATTCAATTGCTTGTCATATTCACCGACAACCGGGATGGAACATCCCGAGATAACTCAAGTCAGTCAACTTATAATCAAGAATTCTCTTTCTTTGCAGCTACATATATAATACTAGCTGTGCCCGCGACTTCGTCCGCGTGGAATAGTGACTTTCGGCAGCATTTTTAATTTTTTAGGCTACTTATTTTGCAAATAAGACATATTCATAACTATTGTTATATTTTATTTAAGTACATTTTTGCACACGACGTTTTTACTTTTTCCATCTTTTGTCAAATTAAAAGGTTTTGCAAGTTTGATACACTCTTTTAAACTAAAGTGACTAATCAGTGGGAACTAAAGAAATACGGGGAATCAATAGTTTTCTTATTTCGCTGTTCCAGTCATTATTAAAACTTTTATACAACAATTCTTTATTACTTATTATTGACATTGAAACACCAAATTGCAGCCACTCCTGATAATTCTAAGGAATTGAGAAACTCTATAGGGTATGATAGGTCTGTTCGTTGAACTTTCCCCAGGGTTGACCCAGGTTTTCTTGACAACCCTATGAGTTGTCAAAAAAACCTGGGTTTTCCAGTCCTCAAAAAACACTACACCACAAATCACCACACATCCCTGTCACTAAAAAAAAAAATACATGCTATTTGACAGCCCTCAAATCACCACAGCAAAAAGCTAGGGTGAGTTTGGGGAAAACCTATGGCAAACCTATGGCTCAAAAAACACTCAATTTGACATTCAGGGTGAATTTAGGTTTCTCAAAAAACGCTTTGTGGCGACCCTATGGCGACCCTAGGGCTTCAACGAACAAACCTGATGTGACTTGCTCAGTGTTCATAATTTTGTCTACTGATAGACATTCGACAACATCCCCCAATACGTCAAACATAATTTATTAGTTTATATGGTTAACTATCTCATTAGTCGGGGCCGAAATCGACTTTTCACACAGGCATTACTGATTGCCAATATTTATTTGAAGATCACGATAGATATTTCTTCTCAGGTCAACTGTGTAATAGACAATTTGACGGAAATCACCTCATGATGAAAAAACTTTTGAAATCGGTCCAGTAGCTTCAAGGTTCCCGTTTACGTTGCCGTTCCCGTAGCAATATTGGGAAAACACATACAGACGCTGTCCTTCTTCAGGCTCAAGTCAAGACTATCACGGCACCAAAATTCATACAAATAGGTTCAATAGTTTGGGCGGTAGATGGTAACAAAACAAAACAGACAGATTGAGTTGATTTCGGATCTATAGTGTTAGTAAGTACTTCCGTTCCCATCTGAATATGGGGATAAATTAAAGTTAATGTTACTTTGAGATAGTGTAGCTTTCTAACGGGGAAATACTTCTTGAAATCAGTTCAGCAGTTTCAAGGTTCCCGTTTACGTTTATGTCCATCTTCAGGTCTTAAGACTATATCTCTGTACCTACCAAAATTCATATAAATAGGTTTAGTAGTTTGGGCGGTTTTTGATAACAAATAAAAATAGACAGATAGATTTCATTTCAGACTTATGATATTAATAAAAACTCCCATTCCCGTGGGAATATGGTGACCGTTCCCGTAGGAATAATGGGGATGACTTACAGTTTATGTTACTCAGGGATAGTGTAGCATTCTAACGGTGGAAGAATTTTTGAAATCGGTGCTGTAGCTTCTAAGTTCCCGTATACGTTCCCATTCCCGTGGGAATATAGGGATAAAATATATAACCTATGTCCTTCCTCAGGCTCTAGACTATCTTTGTACAAAATTTCATTTAAATCTATTCATTAGTTTGGGCGGGATATGGTAACATAGAAAGGCAAACAGACAGAGCTACTTTCGCACTTATTATATCAGTAAGGACTCCCTTTCCCGTAGGAATATGGTGACCGTTTTCGTGGCAATATATGGATGAGTTGAAGTTAATGTTACTCCGGGATTATTTAGCATTCCAACGGTGGAAGAATTTTTGAAATCGGTGCTGTAGTGTCAAAGTTCCCGTATACGTTCCTGTTCCCGTGGGAATATAGGCAGAAAATATATAGCCTATGTCCTTCCTCAGGTTATGAACAATCTTTGTACAAAATTTCATTCAAATCGGTTTATTAGTTTGGGCAGGAGATGGTAACATAGAAAGGTGAACAGACTGAGCTACTTTTGCATTTATAATAATAGCGAGGACCGGTTCCCGTGGGAATATTCGAATGAAATAAAGCCTATGTCCGTCCTTAAGTTCAGAACAATCTTTGTACAAAATTTCATTCAAATCGGTTTATTAGTTTGGGCGGGAGATGGTAACATAGAACGACGGACAGATAGAGCTTCTTTCACACTTATTATATTAGTAAGGACTCTTGTTCCCGTTGGAATATGGGGATGAATTAAAGTTTATGTTACTCTGGGATAGTGAAGCATTCTATCGGTGGAAACATTTTTGAAATCGGTGCTGTAGTTTCTAAATTCCCGTATACGTTCCCGTTCCCGTGGGAATTTAGGGATAAAATATATAGCCTATGACCTTCCTCAAGTCTTAGACTATCTCTGTATCAAATTTTATTTAAATCGGTTCAGTAGTTTGGGCGGGAGACGGTAACATAGAAAGTCGGACAAACAGAGTGACTTTCACATTTATAATATTAGTAAGGATTAAGAGAGTGACTTGCGTCAGTTTTAAATTCTATTGTAAGCGTTCGCGTTCTACACGCTCAAATCGCATGGGAATGGTTGGAATCGATAGAAAATATCTTCAGGACTTTAATTCTGGGAAAAAAATGCAATGAAAAAATTTGTATGGACTTGTATGCTTTTGTGTCGTGCCGTGTCTTCATTCGATCGCTATACGCTTTTATCCTTCTGGCTTTTTTTGGATGTCAACGAGTCTTTTCTTGAAGTCATCCGCGTAATCATTTGTATCCCGTGACTCGGTGCAGCCAAATTCATGTTCCCTTAACAACCGTATGGTTTTCCCAAATAGGATTTCCGATGGTGATTTTCTTGTCATCCTACGTCCCCCACTCCTATAGGCCTTCAAGGTTATCTGTATATGCCAACCCCCAGATTCTTTCGTAGACACCTTTAAGCCTTGCGCAAACCAACGCGGTGAGTGCGTGCGATGCGGTTGCGGTAAGTCAAGTCCATATGCATTAAGTCAAATCCCTATGTAATCTTATGGACGTTCGACTTAATGCATATATGTACTTGACTAAACGCAACCGCATCGCACGCACTCACCGCATTGGTTTGGGCAAGGCTTTAACCTTCGCTCTGCGTTATTTCAAATTCCGGTTGAATCTGCCAAGTAGAGGACACACTTCCCAATTCAGTACACTAAAGTACGCGAACACAGCTCCTATGATCGAAAAGCAACTTTTACTTAAATTGGTGTGCTTTAATATTCGGAAGTCTAGTCGACTTATGCTGTGTCCGCACCTGAAAGTTAAACTTCTTTAACGCAAAACAATCCCAAACCAACATGATAACCAAGTGGTTTCCCATACAAAATGAAACCTTTTTAGTCACTGGGTTTCGTGATAACCTACTCGAAACCAAATGCGCTGAATGCACTATTTCCAATATTCCAGTGAATTTGACATTAAGAGAGTGGAAGCATTGTATATGGAATTTATAGTACTATCGAAAACAAACACGATCGCTCAAAGCCATCTATTGATCCGCCGGCGCTCTAGAAATTACATGGGAATGTTAGTACGCCGGCGGATCAATAGATGGCTTTGAGCGACCGATTTTGTTTTCGATGGTACTATAGATTCCATATACAATGGTGGAAGTGAGTGGAGAGAGAATGAATTCTCTCATACGTCGTTGACGTTCTGTTCACACTTTATGTCTATCTCTTTTTAACTTTTGAAAAAAAAAAAAGAAAAACTCAAAACTTTTTTTCATATGCGGACACTACTTGGTTAACTCAAACCATCCTGGAATGAAACCCAGTTTAACTTCAGGTGCGGACATAGCATTTGGTAAATTATACAAAATCTTTTGTTTTGAAACTGAAACTAATTTTAGTTCGGACTGAGATTAGTGGTCAATGCAGTCGAAACCTTAGTACAATCGCATTCCTATTTTCCTGAACGGAGGAGCTTTTACAATTTCCCCTATAATGGAATGTCATCACACAAAAGAATAAGAAGAAGTGACAACCAAAATAACACGTGCGAAACAACACTCTCTGGTCGGCTTATTTCTCCGTAAAATAATTTTTTGATTTCCACTTTATAGAAATAAGTAAAAACTATGCCACCAGCCATTGATCTATCGGTAAAACCGAAAAAAATTGTATTCGATGACGACGGTGAAGTTCTTACAGAAACTAGCACAAAGGTAAAAAACAAGAAGAAAAAAGAACCCAAAACTGAGGCCGTCAGTGCGGAAGATCAAAATCTTGAAGAAGAAGAGGACTTCTTTGCAAAAGAAGAAAAGTCGCAGAAAAATTTTGGATCACAGAATGAAGATGATCAGAAGAAGTGGTTTTTAGTGGTAAGTACCTATAAAATGTTTTGGTTCAAAAAGAACTGAGAACCATATCGCCTGTCACAGTACCCGCAGTATCCAACAACTGATGAAGTTCTAGACATCAAAGAAAAGGAACAAACTGAGCTGTTCAACACTTGCAAAAGTGCCTATGAGACTGAATTACCGCGTTTCATTAAAAGTAAGTGCTATAGTCTTCTAAAAATAATGATGAACCTTGTTAAATGATCAAATTTCAGAGAATCCAAATGACTCGCGATGGCTTCAGACTGCCCTTCATAAAGGTACAGCAAAAGATCGTGCCAATGCCGGTGCGCTTCTGGTAACTAGCAACCCTGTGGGTAACCTCGAAGCATTACAAACTCTCATTGGCTACACAAAAATCTCAAACAAATCCAGCACAGAGGTTATATCAATTCTCGTAGACCTTTTCATCGAAGTTTTGCTTCCTGCTCACAGAAAGCTGCTTTCGATACAAATGCGTGCCGCTGACTGGAAGGCCGTTAAGAAGGATGAATCACTAACCAAGGAACAACAACGTAATATCTTTGCATATTGGTACTACGAGAACGAACTTAAGGACCAATATTTTGGTAAGTCTTGGGCGAAGTTTATGGTACATCTGTGATAACAATTTGTTTTTCTTTTTTTTTTTTTAAAAGAATTTCTAAAAAACTTACAACAAG
Organism: Melanostoma scalare; assembly: GCA_949752695.1. NCBI lineage: Eukaryota > Metazoa > Arthropoda > Insecta > Diptera > Syrphidae > Melanostoma > Melanostoma scalare. Next base: position 178,929,523 of record OX456984.1, on the reverse strand, counting down.
GTCTGCAAACTGGACAGGAGAATAACAAAACCATTTCGATCATAGCTGCCTCTCGACTCTTAGCCTATTCTCCAGAAAAAGAGCAGATGTTGCTAACAATGATCATCAACAAACTTGGAGATCCCACGGCCAAAGTCGCTTCAAAGGCCCTGCATCATCTATCGGAAGTGGCGTACAAACATCCGAACATGTGTGGAGTCATAACTGCTGAAACCGAGAAGCTCCTCTTCCGAAACAACATCTCCGAACGAGCACAACATTTTGCGTTGTGCTTCCTCTCACAAATCGCTCCTAGTGGCCGCCCAGAAGTGTGCACAAAATTGGTAAACATTTGCTTTGCTCTCTTCAAAGTTCTTGTAAAGAAGGGCGCCGTTAACAACCGCACTATGCAAGCAATCCTTCGTTGTCTTCAGAAAGCTATCACAGAAGCTAAGCCTGTTGAAGGAAGCACAGAAATCATGACCAAAGACATGCAAGACACGATTTATCGGCTGGTCCATTTGGCGGATATTCGAATATCCATTCAGACGCTTTCACTTCTACTGCAACTTGTTTCAGGAAAGACCGAGAAATCCGATCGATTCTACAACGCACTCTACAAAAAAATGCTGGACCTAGAGCTGACTACAATTGGCAACAAACCAGCAGCGCAACTACTGCACATCATCCACCGAGCGATACACATCGACTCGAATGTGAATCGTGCACAGGCATTTATTAAGCGCCTTCTTCAAATGTCATTGTACTTTCCTGCTGCGGTGGCTGCTGGAAGCTTGATTGTAATACACAAATTGCTTCGCACCAAGAGTGAATTGAAGCGGGGTCAACTTGAAGAACAAACTCTCACCAATGTAGTTGCTGCAGACGACGAAGAACTGGCCAAGTTTGACAGTGACGGAGAAGAAAATTACGAAGATGTCCTAACCGAAGAAGACAAAAAGGAAGAGATTTCAGCTGAGGAGGTGTCTGCGAAAGAAAATTCAGCTGATGAAACTACCAAGAAAGAGGATTTAGTCTTAGCAGAAGAGGATTCCAAGAAAGAAGTGCTGTTGGGTTCCTCATGGCATCACGCTAAGTTAAAAAAGGATGAACCGCAAGTGACCAGTACGGTATCTGCCACCAAGTACGATCCTTATCATAGGGTTCCTGCATTTGCTGGAGCAGAGTACGCTTTGCAGGCGGAACTACTAGTCCTAATGGAGCATTATCATCCAACAGTGAAGGTATTTGCTGAGAGTATTCTTCAGAGTAAGTATAACAACTTTTTAATTGATACGCCTGACTTTATTTTTTGTTAATTGTTTCCAGGGAAAAAAATTGATTACTATGGCGATCCACTTCGGGATTTCAGTCTTTCTCACTTCCTGGAGCGATTTGCTTTCAAAAACCCAAAAAAACTAGACTCAGACAAAGCCGAAGCGCCAATAATTCATAGCAAGCAATATGTTCCGTACGGCACTCGTGGAAGACCAGTTAGAAGTCTCACTAAAGCCAATTGCACCGAAGACGAAATGTTTATCTTCAACTATTTAGAGAAGAAACGGCAAACTTCTGTATCCATAAAGAAAAAGGGTGGTGACGACGACAATGAAGGAGCCGGTGATGTGGACGATGATGAGTTCGAAGACTATTTGGACGGTTTCTTTGGGAAGAAGAAGAAAGGCGCCAAAGATGAAGACGACGAGGAAGATTTGGACTTCTTGAAGGAACTAGGTGGGGAGATAAAAGAAGGCGATAAGAGTAAGAAAAAGAAGAAGAAAGTAGATATTGAAGAAGATGATGACGATATGGACGATGGTGAGTGGGGTGAAGATGATGAAGATATGTCGGGAGAGGAGCACTCAGAAGATGAAAATGGTTCTATCGGCGACGATGATGGATCAATTTCTTTGGACGAAGGTGGCAGTGACGATGATATGAGTGAACCCGAGGATGATGAGGATGATGATGACGATGAATTGAAGCCACCCAAATCAAAGAAGGCAAAGAAACCTGTGCGGGAAATGAACTTCGCCAAAACTTTGAAGCACAGTGGTGGTGAGTTTGATAAATTATTATTGTGTTTAATGAAATTTACAAAATTATTTTGTTTGTTATTTTTTTAGACATGAGCTCGTTGTTTGCGGCAGCTGATGACTTTGCGGAACTGCTTGAAGAGACAGGCAAGACAAAGGGACAAGGTACATCAAGTGCTGTGTACAATAAGGATAAATCGTCAGAAAAACAAATGAAATGGGAAGAGAAAAGAAGATCGAATTCCAAAAATTACACTGGCAAGGGCAAGAAGTTTGGAGGTGGAGCACAAAAATTTGGAAAAAAGAGAAAGAGTTAAAATGTGATTTCGCTTGTTTTTATTAATAAATAAGAATTGTCAAACATTTGTGATGCTTTAGTTTTGGTTTTGAAATATGAGAGCTTTTCTAGACCGGTTACCTACAAATCTCAAATTGAAGAACGATACTGAATTTGTTACCTGTTGACCTCTACATGCAACAATAAGTAGAACTTAGTAAAGGTAAACTTTAAAGATGATTTTGACTTTCGAAAATGGTTCAAGTGCATTTTTCTGAGTTGGCAGGGGTGAGAGCAAAGCAATCGGCCCTATCGTGGTAACCGTCGGAGCGGAGTTTTCTCCGGCACGCATCTTTTTTTGGAGATTCAATTTTGCTTCGAAGTAGTTGTCGTCGTAAGAAATTTTTCACAAATGCGGCAATGCGTTGCATTCCCAAAACTAAAATCTCGGCAACAAAAACTTGTCGGAGAACGTCGGATCGTCCGATCGGAGAACTACCACGAAGCAAAATGTCTCCGATCAGAGAGAATTCCGCTCCGACGGTTACCACGATAGGGCCGAATGTCTCCTAAATTATAGAAGCATTTTCACTGCAGACCCTAAAAGTGAAACAGACTGTGGAAGGACACTATCAGTGTGGTATAATCAGAGATTAAAGAGCAAATAAAGTGCAAGTATCAATTTCGACACTACCGCGAGCTAAGATGGAAATATCTTTCTTTACTGATAACCAAGGTTAAGTAAAACGATTTCCAAAGAACTATAATGCTCAGCACACAGTAAAGCTTTTCCGAGTCCCTTGGAGAAAAGAGCGTTATGATAAAATAAAAAGCTGCAGAGTAATATAAAATATTCTTGGCGGTCCTCTTGAGGGCGAATAAGATTTGACACGTTTAGTGCGGTAAAGAAACATCTCATTTATTTGTATAAAAATATTTACATAGCTTTGTAAATGACACTCCAGCGGTGCACCCCACGGGCGGATCACGAGCGAGAAGCAGGGATTCTACAACAAAAGTCTTTGAGTGTCCAAGATTCCTACTAAATATTTTTTAAGGACGTCTGAGTAAATGACTTGAACAGAACTTGGAAGTTTTTGACAAAAAAAGTTTGAAGAACTCAAATTTAATTTTATTTTAATTCTTATTGGCAGAGTTACATAGTTGGGGTCCAGGGGCCGAAAGAATTTGGAGGTCTTCCTCATTCGTCAGAAGAATGATTGAGGAAATCGTTAAGTTGTTGGGCAAACATGTTGACTTTTTTCTTCAAACTGAGAAAAACAAAAGAAAAAAAACTGTTCGTTTGAAAAACTTGAAAAAAAGGACTGGTACAAAAAATTAGTTCTAAAAGATTTAAGATCTTAGTTCTATAAGATTTAATGTCGCTTTCCATTGGACGAAAAGAACCGTCCAGGAGCGTCCAGGAGCATTCTCAAACCGTTCTAAAGGTGCAAAAAGATCGTTTCTCATGATTCTGAGGGGTGACAACCACTTCTCGATTTGAATCCACTCAAGATGCACTAACACATGTTACTCAAATATCAAAAAGAAAATTTTCTTCAAGGAATATCTTTTAAGAGCCATAGGTGTTTCACTTAAAACAAAGGCAATTACATTAAACTGAACAGAAACAATTTTGGGTGTTCCATTGGTTCTCAAAATGACTATTATGAGTGAGTTAATTGAGAGAGCGAAGTGATCTCTTCGAGATCCCGATATCACAAAAAAAGAAGATAAAGAAGACTTTTTTTTATCGATTTATAAAATATAGGTAAGCATCTTTATAGAGAAATCCATAATCCAGAACATAATAAGCAAATCTAGGTAAAGATTACAAGGGAGCCCAAGAAAGGTTTTTGGGACTTACTCCATCACGGTAGATAATCATTAGACTAGGACATAATGTTGAACATTCTGTATGAAGGTCCAAAACGCACGAAGGTTTCTATATGGTTATTTTTTTTACATTTTCAGAACTTCACTCGAGCAAGCGTTACTTGCAGATTGTCAGTCTAAGAAATTGGAACATCTGTATCCACACCACCCAATTTGGCAGATTAATGTGTATTTCATATCAGAACCATATTGAAGCATGAAAAATATCAATAGCTGGGAACTCAACAATCCGATAATCCTGAATACAAAAATGTCAATACTTATTTCTAAAAAGTTCTATTTTTATCTTGTTCTGCAAAGGAAGTTGGCCAAGCATGTAAGACCACCATTCCTTCATTTTTTGAATTGTCCATATTCTAGAAGTTTTTGCGTTTTTAGTTCTATTTAATCATGCCGCACTTTTTTAAAATCAAAAACCGTTAATTTCATTTGGAATACCTACCAAAACTTATTCAAAACTTCTAACACGAACTCTAAAGATCCCTTCACTAAGTATTTTCTACTTTAAAGCCTTAAATTTGATAAAAAAAAAAATAGTTATATTAAGAACTAAACACATTTTGTTCATTCTAAAGTGTTATATATTTATAAGTAATCATTAAATATAACTATAGTCTATGAATAGTTTTTACATTGCAATTTGATTACAATATTAACGTCAATTTAAAATTATCAATCAGTCTTTGTCATAATAGATAGTTTATAACGGTTGCTGATAATTTATTCTATTTGTTGTTATTTTAGGTATTCTTTTTGTTTTTGTTTTTTGCTAAACAATATTTCATTTTATATGTTGTACGACTACAACTTCAATTATTAAGGGAAAGGTGAACTAAAATAATAGATTATTGAGCATATATCACAAACAGCAACACATTGTTGTAGATATGGGAATTTCTTCAAACATCTCGTCATCCATTTCTGAGAAAAAAAAACATTTCAATATTTCAGTTTGATTAAATAAAATTAAATGAAGTTTCTTTACCTCAACTTATGGCAGCTCTCTACTCCAAAAGTGCACGATTTGCCAACACTCCCCAAAACAGATATGCTTTCAAAAAAGCTCTCAAGCTTATTTGTCATTCTTGACAGCTGCTGTTTGACGTTTAGTTATTTCACCACAAGAATTCCTATTAGTTGTTTTGTATATCAATTCGTGAGTTGATTGGATTTTTGTTTCGTCTATCCATTCAGATATCCAGATCCTTGGATTAAGCCGCAATTTGTTGTCTAGGTTAATTGATGTTTCCCGTTATAGAACCAAGAGTATTATGAGCGAAAGAATGCCTGCTAAGAGAAGAACTGCGAAATCCATAGCATCGAGTGGCAATTCGGATGATCAAGAAGGCGGCGATGAATATCGTCAGAAAAGGATGCGCAATAATGAGGTAAGCAAACAGAAAGAAAATATGTTAGTAAATTGTTGGTAAAACATTAAAAAAAAAATAATAAATTTTTTTATGATTAAGTGGGCTGACTTCATTGGCTTTAAGTTTCTTGTTATAATTTTTTTGTCTCGTCCAAGTCGAGAATGCTTTCTTTTACCTACATACATACATTCATAGTTATGATTTTGTTATATAAAAAAAGTTTGTTTAGAGAAGGGACATTCTTACACAAGGATTTTTCAGTCCCTAAATTCGTTTACTCGTTTGTTACGATAGGTACCTAAAGCCTTAAGAAGTGACGATTTATCGATTGGGGTAAATGAGAAGTAGGTAACCATGAACCATTCATCGCTAAAAACTTTATTTCACACAGTTTATTACCATAGATACACCAAGTGCAAGTATCACTTACGTCTTCTTTTTTCTAGGCTGTCAAGAAATCACGTGAAAAAACAAACAAAACCGCCAGCGAACGCAAACAACGTGTTGAAGCCTTAAAAACGGACAACATTCGTCTGGAAACGCAAATCAAGGAGACCGAGAAAAATATTGAAACTCTCAAAAGTCTGCTCCTTTCTAATGCCAAAAATAGTATGGAAAAAGATAAGCTAGTAAAAGAGATTCTTGCAGAAACAAGCGAAAGCGAGTGAATATGGCTCCACAAGTTTTAGTTAATTTAATTGTATATGTAAAATAAGTATTTTGTTAATAATATAGAGTAGAAAAGAAGAGTTGGTCAAAAAATTGTTTTTTTTTTAAATTGCATGACGACGTGGGCAAATAAATTGCATCATTTTGGGAGGTAAGATACTTTGGTGGGATTTATGGAAAAGTTCACTTGGAAACAACTTTTTGATTTGGTTTTGCATCACAAAACAAGTTTTGAGTTCTGGTTCCTTTTTTTTTGCAGCATAAAAGCCTGTAGCTAAAATATGAATGCGAACAGAGAGTCCCAAAAGTAAAACGTTAAATTTTCAATCCTCGGTTTTATCAACCTTTTGTTTTGGAATCATAATAAATGTTGTTTTTATAAAGCACAAGTCACACAGGGCTGCTTGCCAGCCAATTCCTACCAGCGGCTGGCAGCCCGGTCACACTATCGGCTGCTACTCGCCAGCTTCTCTTAGCAAACAGTTACAGGAAACCATACAAAAATTCCTTTTGAACTTTATTTCTAATTTTTAATTTTAAACCTATTTATGATGTTTGACACAAATTTTGAATGAAAAAATTACTAAATAGAACGTGTAGCAGTATTTTTCTATTTTAGCAGCCGCTTCTAGCAGCCAAAAGTTGAACATAGTCAACTTTGTCAGCCAGTGCTAAATACTCGCCGGTTCACAGCGATTGTCGTGAATTTCGTGGTCACATACAGCTGATCAGCGGCTGACAATAGCAGCTACTCGATTCGCCGCAGGCAAGCAGCCGTGTGTGACCCGTGCTTAAGGAAAGTCTGTGTCCCACAAGCGAATCACTAGCGTGGAGCTATAATAAGTGGGAGAGTTGTGATCTTTGAGATACCATTACGTCCCAAAAATTACGTTTTAAGACTTGAGCCTTTAAAAATTTAAACTTAATCACGAAAACGTTCAAACTTGTGCCAGGCCAGTAAAATTGTTGAAGTTCTTGGAGCAAATGTATGACCTATAGTCATCTAAAATTGCATTAAAAAGGGCCTTAACGTCTTAAGCTTAAAATGACTTTTCAATCAGTTAAAGTTGATACTCCAGCCATGTATTTTTCTCTTCAAATGACAGATATATGTAAAACACCTCACAAACTAGCGATAACTTTCAAATGGACTTCATTAAAAAATGCGAAAATTACCTAAATTTTGAAATGTAGTGAAGTAACAGACCGAAAAACCAAAAAAGATACAATTATTAGTGAAAATAGCATAAGTTTTGCTCGAAAACGAAAATTTGGAATAAAAGTTTGGTGTTTTCTATTAACAAATAACTGGAATCATTAGTTTAGCATTAATTAGTTCAAAAATAAATAACCAAAATTTCAAGCAATTGACAAACTTCAGATGATTAAAAGCAAGGTTTTTAGTATTTAAAAAGGTTTTGGTCTTACTTTAAACTTAGAGTGATTTTCTAAGAAAGTGTGAAAAATAAAATAAATAAACAGGGTGGCGTAATAGAGCGAAGAGCCCCGGGGCCTAGCGCATTTATCACAACCATGACTTTGTGAGGCAATGGAAGGACAATATTACATCCCCATACTCCATTACTCCCTAGGAGCATGGACAATATTTCATCCCCATATTTCCACGGACACGGGAATGGGAATCCGAAAAACCACTAAATCGATTTCAGTTTTAATAGACTGTATTCCATCTCCATCCCATCGGGAACGGGAACGTAAAGTTGAACTTTAAATTGCTGAACAGATCTTCAAAATTTATTCAAATTAGAATATTTAAATCTAAATCTTCGGAGCAGAGCCTTTGGTATACACTAGATCACCGTAGGACCCGAGTTTACGTTAAGTGTTAAACAAACTATAAGTTGATTTAAGAGCCATTTCAAGCTAGTGTTGCACTAAAGCTAAAGCTAAGTGTACACGATTGGTAGGTCTGACAATCATTAGGTCTGTTCGTTGAACTTTCCCCAGGGTTGACCCAGGTTTTCTTGACAACCCCATGAGTTGTCAAAAAAACCTGGGTTTTCCAGTCCTCAAAAAACGCTAAACCACAAATCGCCACACATCTCTGTCATTTAAATAAAAACACATGCCATTTGACAGCCCTCAAATCGCCACAGCTAAAAGCTAGGGCGAGTTTGGGGAAAACCTATGGCAAACCTATGGCTCAAAAAACACTCAATTTGACATTCATGGCGAATTTAGGTTTCTCAAAAAACGCTTTGTGGCGACCCTAGGGCAACCCCAGGGCTTCAACGAACAAACCTATTGTCAGATCTGCAAACGTCTGACAATGTGAACAAATGAGCTGACAATGAGGGTGAAAATGGAATTTGTGTGTACACGGTTTGCAGAAATCTACAAGTATCTGTAAGTTTATTGCCAGCTATTTGACTGACAATGTCGACACACATTTGGACAAATAGCTGGAAATAGATTTGCAGATATTTGTAAATTTCTGCAAACCGTGTACACACAAATTCCATTTGTGGATCTGCAAATTCATTTTCAGTTCATTGTCTCATCGCATCTGTCAAAAAAATTTTAAAGCTAAAAGTGAAAACAATATATTAATAAATTAATATTCAACTTAAAGTGAAATATCAAAAAATAATATAAATGGATAAAAACGTTGCAATCGCAACTATTTTGACGGCGTATTTGTTAGAAAGCAGTGATGATGAAAGAGCCAAACAGCCGAAAAAGACGTGTCGTAAGGTATGGACGAAGGATTGGGTGGCCCGTCGTGAGCAGGAGGGATTCTACGCAAAATTGATAGTGGAATTACGAGCAGAGGAACCACAACTCTACCGAAATTTTTTACGAATGGATTACAAGCAATTTGATCACCTTTTAGCTTTGGTGGCTCCACATATACAAAAAAAGATACGAATATGCAATGGAAAGCAACATTATTTGAGAACTACTCCAAGGTTTTTTCTTATGTCGTTTTCATGAAGTTTTCAAAGATCTACAGAAAAAATAAGTTTTCATTCGGTCCGAATGGAAAGCTAGCGTTAAGATTAGATTTCCGAGAATAGAATACAAATACTAGTACAACAAAATATATCCCTTTGTTTTATTTCGATTTTACGTTAACCGGCCAGCGGATTACATACAAATTTAGCTAATTTTTTGATGCACCGCAGTCTGAATTCATAGCAAGACTTTCTCGCCTCTGTGAGCTCACCTGGAGCATTATAAATTTGATTACGAGGTGTCATAAATACTCTTCGTCTGAGATCTTCTGCTACAGATTGCAAATCTGAATGAAAACTACTTGCAGCTTCGTCTAGAAAACATTGGTATGAATATTGATTCAATACCGAAAATAAATTCACTTACCAGTGACTTCTGGTATCAAAAAAGAGTTAACAATCTTCTCTGAGTCGGAAACATTCGATGAACTTCTTTTGTTCATCTGTTTCACCAATGAATATTTTGACTTTGGTTTCTGCTTTTTTGGTTTGGTTGGCTTAGCATTTTGTGTTGCATTTGTTTCTCTGTGTCCAGGAAATCTATCCGCTTGGCTCGGTTTTTTATGAACAAGACGTTTGGATATTAATCCTCAACAAACGGCTTCGTATCCTGATTAGGTTTAGTTGTTTCCGCCATCTGGAATAATCACACTAGATTCATGTGGAAATGGTCGTTCTGCAGAAAGATCATAAGTGACATACAGAAAGGAATAAAATGATGTTATGCATGTCATCCATTTCACTGGTTATCTCAACTTTTTTATATCAGTTAGCATCCATAACTAAAAAAATGTTCACGTAATTAAATTTAAATAATTCTATAAAAACAAAAATCACCTTTAAATTTTCGATGAGTTTTGTAGTTGACAATGTAATTGTAGAGATAATCCAAGTGTTTTTTTTTCCTGTAATCCTTCTCAGATTTGTCTGCCAATGAATAAATTTGAAAATGTTTCTGAAACTGGGTCTGCAAATTTATTTATTGCCAGACATTTGCAGAAGCGTCAGAAAATGAACAAAATTTGTGTACACACGATTGCCACATTTGCTAATTAATTTGTCTTCAAAATGATTGATGAGCAAATTTTTCTGCAAAAAAATTTGGTGTGTACACGGTTGTCAGCTTGCGTGTACACGACTGCCAGATATCTGCAAATTAATTAGCAGATATTTGTCTACAAATTTGCAGCCAAATAGTTTTTCTGCAAATTCATTTGGTGTGTACACGATTGTCAGCCATTCGAGACAAATTTTTCACTGACAGATCTGGCAATATTTGCAGATCAGGCAATCGTGTACACTTAGCTTTAGCTTAAGGGTTATTTTAAGGCGATTGTAAATGACACCTTCATACGTTTTAATAACTAAGCGACCAATTCAAAATGGACTTGATTAAAAAATGTGAAAAGTACCTAAGTTTGGCAGTTCACCCAAATAAAGCGTACAAATCAAGAAAACAAAGTTGACGAAGAAAAACAAAATATACTACGAAATAAAAACGTTAGATGGTTTTAAGAAATTAAAATGTTGTGTAACTGATTTCAAATTTAAAGTGGTTTCAAAATAACAGGAATGACATATTTTCTAAAATTGATTTGAGGCTTGGTATAAAGAGAAAAAAGACACATCCTGCTAAGAATAGAAATCATGACAGAATTTAGGCAACTTAGACCAAAAGACAGCCGGTATCAAAAAAATTATTATTTTTTTAATAACAAATAAAAAAAAAACTTTTCTTATAATTCACTTATAAACAAGGACTTAGCAGCAGTCTTGAATGAGAAAAGAACTAAACGTGCGTCTTCAAACATTTAAAAAATAATTTGTTCAGCAAAACAAGTAGACATTAAAATTTGCCTCACGAAACGCTACAAACAAACTTCACCACCTTGGACCATCAAACCATCGTCTACAATTCTTCATCTATCCAAGCTTAACAAAAACGACACCAACAACATTATTTTTGATAAGTGGTTTCTGGAATATACAACAAACCATAAATTAATGGGATAGAGTTCCATTATATTTAGGTACAGACGGCTCAAAGTCTGAACATAATGTGTCTTTTGCAGTCACTTTTGAAAACGGAACTTTTATACGAACTGGAGTTCTATCTAAAATTGAAGCAAAGTTAAATTTTTACTGCGGAAGCAATTGCAACACTAGAAGCAATCAAAATTGTTCAACTACAAACAAGAACTCTGATTTGCTCTCATCAACCCGAACCGCAACTCTAATTTAATAAACAAAATAAAAGATCAGCTGATTGCCAAACAAAACTACCTCTTAAGCTTATGTTGGTTCCCAGTCATATTGGGATACAAGGCAACGAATTCCCCGAACAAATAGCATATTTCCATATTTTCGTAGTTTAGACCCTCAAAAATGTTCCTATAAAAGGATTCCTCAAAATTCGTATTATTTTCTTGATACAGTAGGTTTTGTGAATTAGGAACACTCTCACACTCACGATGAAAGGTTACTAATCGGTCAGTTTCTCTTTGAGTTATGATGTCAACAATTTTGGAAAATTTCATCTCTAGAAAACCCGTTTAAAGTTTAAACTATCGAGGTTTTTGTCTGCGAGTGATCGGTCTTTAGAAAGCTGCCATTCAAAATCTATTCAATATAGTTGCCGCCTTCACAGAATATATTTAAAGGTCTAAGCTATCGAATAAGCCAACAATAAAAAAAAATCGATTTCTTGAAAGTGTCACACTGGTAAATCCCGTTAAACTTCTAACGCGTTTTTTCGAAACTACTTTTTTAAGGTGCTTGACATGATATCTCAGGTTCTACCAAACCGATTCCTATCAAATATGGAGGAGATTGTTGTGACACATGTATCTATTGCACATGCCTTGGATCTATACAGGCAAAAAAAGAATAATTTTCTTTATGACGATGGCCATTTTGTGATTTTTTTTTAACAAGAGTCAGTACGATCAGAACTTCTGTTTTGGATCACTACAAGTCCTTCAAACATGTCAACCATGAAGCACCTTTTTTTGAGACCTCACTTATCGGCCTGAAATTCGACGGCTTTTTATTTTCCTTAAACAATAATAAAAATCATATGAAAAATTGATAGTAAAAATTATTTTTCATTTTTTTTCCTACATATATGAAAAAGTCCTAAAATTCAAGCTTCTAGGCCAGAATACCCCCTTAATAAAAAAAGCGACTAGAAGAATGGATAACAACTCAAGACATTACTTCTCTGCCACTCTCCGATCAACTCATCATCCATCAACAACGCCCACAGCACTCAACACCACTTTTGCTCGCCTCAGATTGGGACACACGGTAACCACTCACCAGCACATTCTTAGAAGAGAAAATCCACTAACCTGCTCGTCATGCAACAACATCCTAAATCTACCACACTTCCTTATAGTCAAATCGCATGCAATAACTCAGTACAGTTCAACAATTCACTTCTTGCCAATGTTTTTAAGCCATTCCCAGCAAACACATCTGAAAACAGCTTACAGTTTATTGATAAAAAAGATGAAGTTAGCATACCAATTGTCACACTCAAAGAAATAAAAAGTATGTGTCGAAATCAACTATCGAACAAAAAATCACCTGGGTACGATCCAATAACTGCTCAGGTTATGAAAGAAATGCCATCAAAAGCCTTCATAAAACTCCAATTCATAATAAATGCATAATAAACTTTTCAACCGAGCTAAACAATCTAAAACTTTAATAGACTGGGACTCCTACAAGGAATCCCTCAAAACTTATAAATATCAACTGAGGAAAAATAAAAGAACTTCCTGGAGAAACTTCTGTGGAAAAATAGAAGATACTTCAGAAGCTTCTAGACTAAGAAAAATCCTCTCAAAGAGTCCGACCATGCCTAGCAGTTTGAAAACCGCTGACGGCTGGACAGAATCCTGCGAAGAAACGCTCAATTTGCTTCTGGACACTCACTTTCCAGGAAGCTCTAAGAACTTATGCAACTATGATTCCACAGAACCAGGTAGCATAATAACAAACAACCCCGATCTGATTACAAGGGAAAAATTAGTTTGGGCCATTAACAGCTTTGACCCATACAAATCCCCTGGACCTGATGGTATAATTCCAGCCGAACTTCAAAAGGCCGCGGATATTATTATCCCTGTCCTTGAAGTAATTCTCATCGGCTGTTCCACCTTGAACTATATCCCCACTCAGTGGAGAGAAGAAGGTGGTGTTTATACCCAAGGCTGGGAAATCATCCCATGTAAACCCAAAAGATCTCCGACCAATAAGTCTATCATCTTTCCTTCTTAAAACTTTAGAACGACTGATTGATATCCACCTGCGTACAGCTATAGATCCAAAATTGTTATCTACAGCACAACACGCTTACTGCAAGGGAAAATCTGTAGAAACGGCCCTACACACCCTGGTACGTACTATAGAATATTCCCTCCATCACAAAGAATTCACTCTGGCCGCCTTCCTCGACATAGAGGGCGCCTTCAACAACGTCAGCAACTCTGCAATTACAAAGGCACTGCCGAAGCTCAAAGTAGATGATTCCATAGTGCAGTTGATAAATCTAATGCTAAAAAGCAGGAGAATCAACTCTACTCTAGGAGACTTCCCTGCAAAGAGATCTGTCAGTAGAGGAACACCGCAAGGTGGAGTTCTATCCCCTCTTCTATGGAATCTAGTCGTCAATGAACTTCTAGTTGACCTAGAAGCTGAGGGATTCAAAGTGATTGCATATGCAGATGACGTCTCCATTGCGGTATCCGGCAAATATGCTCACGTCCTTATGGATCTGATGCAAACCAAACTCTAAATAAACTAGTAAAATGGGCGAGAAAAAGTGATCTAGGGGTCAACCCTCAGAAAACCGAACTCGTTCTCTTCACCAGGAAATACAAAATTCCTCAACTAACAACTCCATCAATAAATGGAATCCCACTTCAACTCTCCAACGAAGCTAGATATCTAGGTATTATCCTAGACAAAAAGCTAAACTGGAAAGCCAATATAGAGGAAAGAATCAGGAAATCAACCGTAGCCCTGTTTTCCTGCAAAAAAGCCATTGGCACTAAATGGGGCTTCTCCCCCCAAATCACCCACTGGCTCTACACAGCGGGCATCAGACCAATACTCACATACGGAGTAGTGATATGGTGGACCGCTCTTGATAAAAGGACCTACTGCGATAATCTGAGCAAAGTCCAACGAACAGCCTGTTTGTGTATAAGCGGAGCACTGAGATCAACACCCTCAGCTGCCCTAAATATACTCCTTAATCTCATACCACTAGATATCTTCAGCAAACAAATGGCCGCAAGTACGGCCACTCGCATCAGAGCTATCTCCCAATGGACCGATAACAACATCGGTCATGCCACAATCCTGAATACATTCAGATCAATCACTTGCCACTCTGACTACACCATCCCCCAATTGGTTTTTGATAATAAGTTCCATGTCTCAATCCCAACGAGAACGACCTGGGAAGACGAAGAATTTTTGAGAGATGATTCAATTCATTTCTATACAGATGGGTCAAAAACCGAGGAAGGGGTTGGCTGCGGGGTGTACTCAAAACGACTTAACGTAAGTCTCTCTTTCCGCCTCCCAAACCATTGTAGCGTGTTCCAAGCGGAAATTCTGGCGATCAAAGAGGTCCTATCATGGCTAAAAGAAAACGTGATATCCTCAGCGAATATCCGGATTTTCTCAGACAGTCAGGCAGCCCTCAAATCACTCGGCGCCGTTTCCACGAACTCAGTAACCGCCCTTAACTGTCGCCTGTCTCTTAAGGAGATGGCTGAACAGTTCAATATTCACCTTATTTGGGTGCCGGGGCACAGAGATATCGCGGGCAACTGTAAGGCCGATGAACTCGCCAGAAAAGGAACCGTTCTACCGATATCAACCAGCAGGTTGAATATCGGTATACCAATCGCTACATGTAAACTTATGCTAAAGCAAGAGGCAATGGATAGAACAAATCATTGGTGGAACAGTATCACCACGTGTGTGGCAACAAAACAGCTATGGCCAGGACTTGATCCAAAACGCACAAGGCATTTGCTATCCATAACCAGATTGCACTTTAGCTCCGTAATCAATGTCATTACAGGACATTGTCTGATAGGCAGACACGCCATAAGACTTGGTGTTCCCTCAAATGACTTCTGTAGAAGTTGCTTAGATGAGGAGGAGGAAGAAACTATTCCACACCTCCTCTGCTCATGTCCTGCACTCTCCATTAAAAGAAAACGGCATCTTGGAAAATATTTCCTCGATGATCTAAACGATCTGGCGAACACAGATATCCTTCATCTCTTTCGCTTCATAAAAAGCTCCAAATGGTTTTGTTAAGTGGGGTTCTTCCTCACTTAAATTCTTATGGTATCACAACGGACCAAATACTGGTCTAAGTGTGTCAGTTGGTTTTCCTGACAACCATTCAAACCTAACCTAACCTAACCTAATAAATGCATGCCTAAAGACCCAAAATGTCCCACATTATTGGAAAATTGCTGAAGTAATTGTTATACCAAAGCAAGGTAAGCCACCAACAGAAGTGACGTCTTACAGACCAATAGCGCTTATACCAATTATGGCAAAAGTCTTTGAAAAATTGCTACTGAAAAGACTAAGCAAAGTCAAAGAAGAAAGAAATCTAATCCCAAATCATCAGTTTGGATTTAGAAATAAACATTCCACGATAGACCAAGTTCATAGAATAACGGATGCAGTTGAAAAAGCATTAGAAGAAAAACAAGTATGTTCGGCTATACTTTTAGATGTTGCTCAAGCATTCGACAAGGTATGGCATGAGGGGCTGGAGTACAAACTGCAAAGGGACCTACCCAGGCAGTACTACGAAATAATAAAATCTTATATCTCAAACCGGCTCTTCAGAGTATGATCAAGAATATTCAAAGCTAAATAAAATACAAGCCGGTGTTCCACAAGGAAGCGTCCTAGGACCTACCCTGTATTTGCTATATACAAGGGATATTCCAGTGGATAACAACACCATTATGGCTACTTTTGCAGATGATACTGCAATTTTGGCATCCAGTAAGTGCGTCGTCAAGGCTGCTGAGAAATTGCAAAATGCCGTAGACACCGTTAGTGATTGGACCAAAAAATGGCGTATCAAGCTCAATGAAGCTAAATATGCACATATAAACTTTACAAACAAAAAGTTAAGCTACGTACAAATATTCATCAACAATCAAGCTGTACCTTACGCCGTCGCCAATACGGCCAAATACCTTGGGATAAATTTGGATGCAAAGCTAAAATGGAAAGAGCATATCAAAAAGAAAAGGGAAGAGCTTAATTTGAAGTATAGAAAAATGTACTGGTTACTCGGTAGAAATTCTGACCTATCTGTCGAAAATAAAATAATGCTTTATAAACAAGTATTTAGACCTGTTTGGACCTATGGAATCCAAATGTACAAAGAAAACAAATACTGAAATCATCCAAAAGTTCCAAAAACAAAGTCCTTCGTGGAATAGTAAATGCACCATGGTATATAAGAAATAGCGGATTACATCGTGACCTACAAATAGAAATGGTTATAGAATTTGTCAGAAAACATGCTGTATCACTCAATCAGCGACTGCATACCAATATCAACTCTGAAATGGAGTCCTGGAGTATTAAATACGAGATGCAATGTTCGCAGATTAAGAAGAACCAAGCCACACGAGCTAATGGTCTAAAAGTCATGGGAAGCATTAAAAGTTTAAGCTTCCCCTAAAGCGATTATACTATTGAGAAAGAAAAATCAGGGGCCGAATTACAGCTCACGATATCGAGTGAGTGAGTGGCATTAGAGATCGAGTGGGTGAGTAACCATTTTGGAATTACAGCATACGTGACCTCTCGTATCGTATTGCTCTTTAAAATTGTACTAGTATCATCGAATATTCACTAGTAAATTTCGAGTTTCTATTAATTCATAGATGTCGCTGGTGTCTCTTTATACTTATTTCATTATTTTTTGGTAGGTAAAATTCATGCCTTTGTAAAAAAAAGACAATATTTAGTAAGAATTTCGGAAAATTTAAACATAAAATACACTCGGATGGTGTTATTAAATGAAATATTGATAAATAGATGGTTTCGATAGTCTTTCATGTATGAATTAGAGAGCACTTTATGCATCGAATGAAATTCCGATCGATTACTGATGAGAGAATGCCGAATTGTGGTACTAGATGACTCGATATCGTGAGCGGTAATACCAAATTCCCATAACTCCGATACGACTTATTCGATAGCGTGTGCCGTAATTCGGCCCCTGTTGTCGATCGTTCATAGATTGGTTCTGATTACGAGGAGTTCTTAGTGAGGTAAGAATGCCACATTACTTGGTGTCGAATACTGCCAAGTGTCTTTTGAAAATTTCCTCCTGACAAAAAAAAAAAAAAAAACTTCCCAGTAACAAGACATACAATGCTTAACGCTTTCAATCACAACATATTACCAATTTACAACTTCAACAACGCAAGTCTTGCTAAATAAGGCTATGTTCTTTTTTCTTATTCTTTTTTAAAACATATCTAACTTATCTTTTCGGTAAAAATATTTATTTAGAGCTGAAAGCCTTAGGTGCTAGGCTCGTAATAATTGTAATTTTAATCATAAGTAAACAAATAATAATAATCATATTTTTGGCAGATATTCTATCATTTCCATGCTAATTTAAAACATAAATATACCTGAAGCTTTTTGTAATCACTTCAAGAAGAATATTTTTTTCTTATACAAATAAATAATTGTGATAGGTAATGTATTCGGTTCAGCTTGTTAAAATGTTTTTGTCTGGTTACTGGTAAAAATTTTGCTCGTCATATTCTATATTCCACTTCTTTTGAGAAAATAAAAAAAAGGAACACTTTAACTCTCTTTGGTTGAAGACGGTACCATCGTTTAAGATTTAGTTAGATATATGAGCTTTTATACCAAGTACAGTTTGAACTGTTGAACTGATTAATAAAAACACGATCCCAGTCAAAGAAAAAATCAAAACAAATTAAACCACCAACTAAAGAAATATACGCTAATTGAATAATATATGTGAATATGAGGGCACTGCCTCATTGACCCAATATTTTTTATTTTTTATTGACGAAATACATTCGAATAAAAATGTGTCATTTTATTTTAAGAAGTTTTTCCTAATCACTTCACGAAACCAGTTGTCTAAGCAAAGTATTTTATGTGAATGTTTATTTGCTTAATCGAATTAGATAAAAAAAATACCCTCTTTCCCCGCATGACTAGCCAAAAATATAAATCAACACAATTTCTATCTTGATGTGGTAAAATTAAAAATAGAAATCAAAGTTTAATTGTTAACGAAATATTTTTTGAATTGAGAATGGGAAAGATTTCAGAAATATGAATCACTGTAACTAGGTGATGTCGAAATAATAAAAGTTTACAATGATATGGCATATGGAACAGAAAACATTCATCTCAAGACTTTGGTCTGTCTACGCACCAAGCAGATGAAAGAGAATCGACACAGATAGCTATGTTTTTGTTCGCTATGGTATAGTTTTCCTCAGTTTTGTAGAATTTTATTGAACCACTTTGATCGACATTTGATGAGGAACTAAAATTAGAAATTCCTAGTAAGAAATAAATGATTATTACTTCTTCGTATCACTCTGTTCTAAGTCTTTGTGTTTAAATAGCTTTTAAGTGCCCTTCCTCAGCAAGAAAACAAATTAGCATCAATTGTTTGATTTTTTGCACGTGTTGCTTACACGAACTTAAGGAGAGCCAAATATTTGTGACAGGCAGAACTATTTAAATGATACACAAGACCAATGCTGCAACATTTGAAATTTATATTTTAATCTCAAGAGATTGGTGGAATTTTGAAGAGAAATGTG
Organism: Melanostoma scalare; assembly: GCA_949752695.1. Classification (NCBI taxonomy): domain Eukaryota; kingdom Metazoa; phylum Arthropoda; class Insecta; order Diptera; family Syrphidae; genus Melanostoma; species Melanostoma scalare. Next base: position 178,910,431 of record OX456984.1, on the reverse strand, counting down.
TAGGAAGTCACTTAAACTGATTTATTTGAAAAGTCAGGAAACGAATTTAAGCATTTTATTTTGTGTTTCTCAAATATAAAAGTAGCTGCTCAAAGTAGGCCGACATTCAGGAACTTTTACAGCATCGAGGTAGATTCGTTTGACGTGAAGTTTTCAAAGTTGATTTAGCTTTGGTTATAACAGTTGAATTGGGACCAACTATTTCGGCTGTGAAGGAGCTCTTCACTATCACTCTACCTACTTCGGTGACGTCTCGGTTATAAAGGAGCGGCCGATCCACGGACTTGCGGCTGAACCCAAAATCTGTCCTAAGTCAGCCCTTCCATATCAAAATAGAGGAAAGCTTCCGGAGGAACAAATCCACTGGAACGCGTTTTCTCTAAACACTCTACATTAGGGCAGTAAGCCCTAAATATCACGCCATTGGTCGATTTCATCGCTCTTGTAGTGTGATTCTGTTTATTTGAGCCCCGTTGTAAAGGACCCATTAGGATAATATTTTTGCACTCCGACTCCGGTTATCTGTGCAATCCAAGCCAGAGGTACGCAGACACTGCCTCTCAAACGCCTGAACCTTTCCATTTGAGACGCTGTAACATTGAATCACACAGGGCACCCATAGAAAATCATTCGCCTTATGAAGACCATGCAGATCACTTTCATCTTGCTATCAAGTTGTCTGCTGTGAAACAGTCGCCTTATCAGAGCAAAAGCTCCTCTAGCCCTGGCCAGAGTCTGATTTTCAACTTCCAGTCATCGCAATATTGCTGAATCTGATTGAAGTTACTTTGTAAGAGACTTCTGATGTCTTCGATCTTTGGACCTATTCTGTACAAAAAAAGGCCGTCGGCGTACGCTATAGCATATAGCATGGTAGAGAGAACCAATTAGATCACTGGTGTAAATGCTAAACAAGATAGGCGAGTTCACCGTTCCCTGCTGTAGACCATTTTGGACTTTGCAAGTTTTGGTAGAAGTTACATTGCCACTTTTGACAACAACGTCCTACCATGAAGCATGTCATTGAGAATATACAGCATATACTCATGCCATACCTGAGCAAGTTATAGAAAAGGCCGTCTAACCAAACGGTGTCGAATGCCTTCTCCAAGTCAACCCGACACGCACCCGTACACTGATTTTTATAGCTTAGTTCCATTGAACATCAGATAGGGAAAGACGAAGTGCGCCCAACTGCAAGTATAGAGAACGCAGGGCATGTAGGGAGAGAGCTGGAAAAAGTTTCTGCCCCGGAGTGTGATGCAGCCAAGCTATTCAAAAAATACGACATAAGAATAAGAGAGCAACAATCTTCAAAATAGCTGCTTAAAGAAGGAGAAATGCAAATGCTCAGAAGACTCGTTCGCCAAAGTTGATTAACAATCCTCAAGGACAGCTTCTTATGGCTGAAGACAAAATTCTGCACAGGTGACGACAGTATTGTAATGGGCTTCCGAACGAACTGGGTCCTCGAGAGCACTTTCCAGAAGCTGTCTGCTTAAGCAACAGAAGGAGACTTACCTTCTTCCGATGTACAAACGAAAGAGATATATACGAAATTGCGAAAACTAACCTTCATCAAGCTAATGCCCCACACTTTGAAGATTGACCTGCCTATTCCAGACATTCATTTGAATGGAAATGTGCTTCCCAAGTGTGACGACTGACGAGTTTTGATATTTTAATATTATCAGCACGGTCGACTCAGTTGATATTGTCATGTTCAAAGGAGTGATATGGAGAACCCCGTCAAAAAGGCAATATCATTCAACGTTCAGACACGATCGTGAAGGAAAGAAAAGCAAGGCATTCGAAAACACTCCTGGTACAGACAAATGCAACCAAATCTGCAGTTGGTTGGGTTCACAGACAGAACAATTCAAAACCGGACGACTTGCCGACGAATTATGATGTCAACCGTATCTTACGAGCGGATCACTGGTGTAAAGAAGTTAAGTGAAAGAGCGCAGATCCTTTCGAGATCACGATGCTTCTAACACCAAAAGGAAGAAGAAGAAGAAAAATTGGAAGAGAACACCGTGCCAATCTTTATTATTTGTTGGTATGTCGCTCTTGAGTCTAGAGTAAAAAAAAACTATGGTGGTAGTGGTGAATGGGTGTTCCTATAAGCACCTCACTAAGGAAATGAATCCCATTTCACTTTTGTTCAGGTCCTAAATAGTGCTTAAGAGTCTTACTATCTAGAGTCTTTGTATACAAAAAAAAAAATTAAATAAACAAAATTGATGCAAAGAGAACAAAGGGGGCAGAAATAACTCTTCGCCATCTTTCCAATGATCAAATCTACATACAATTAATTTACTGAAGAAGAAAAGTTCATTTGTTCTCTACTTAAAAGCTATTAAACTATTTTCTCGTAAGGTTTATCGTTCTTGAGACATTTAACAAAACTTGTTTTTGATCCAAACGTCGAGATCTGTTCTTGTTACAAAGAAAAACTTATTTTAACTTTCGTTTATTTACTTATTTGTTTTTTGATAAATTTTTAGTATGGTACGCCTCTCATAGTTTTTGTCTCAAATATACGCTCGTATGTACGTACCTACACGTCACTGTCTGTTTACTTAACAAAACAGAGCTTGATAATTTTTGTACTTGTTGTTTGCTGGAACCAAGCAACCTTAGAATTAAGTAGCTAAGCTATCTTATCATTACTAACCGCTTAATCTTGATGGTCTGTGTCATAGCTCACAGTTCATTTAAGAACTTTCTGTGTAGGAATATATCGATGATTCACACAGTTTACCAAAAAGATTAACTTTCAGACAACAGTGGTGTTAAACAATACTTCAAAAGAATTCTGAGTTTTTAAATTTATTCAACACCTTGCTTCGCTTCCTGTGTGTGTCTGTCTGATTGACAGCTATGTATTCATTGTTCATTATGCGATAGCACGATGATGAGACATTCGATTGAGGCGAACAATTATCGTTTACAGCTTGAAACTCGAACTGTAAAAGAACTAAAACTGACGGTGACAATGTTTCCATTAGGAAGTTATTTTAAAAAAGAAGAACTTCGTGTGTTGCACATTAATGTACAAGAAAATAGGTGGAGTTGATGACATCTTCGACGGACCTTGTCGGCTTGTATTACAATCTTTCAACTAATGAATTGTTGTTTTTACAGTGAAGAAAACAGTGTTTTGTTTGATTAAAACCCATTTTTTTCAGGGACATAAACACTAAAAAAAAACAGGCTAAATAGTTTCAGGAAGGTATAAAAAGAAGTCTCTTAAAATTTGAGCTCTTAATATTAACATTAAGAGGTGCCTGTTCTTAACTTTCAATTTTCCATATAAATAACAGAGAAAAAAAATTTTAATTTTTTCTTATTTTTGTAGCTTGACATTTGAGCTCAAAGTTGGAAATGTATGAAATTATGATTTTTATTTTATTAAGACTTGAAAATTATTTTTAATCGGAAAACTAGTCTTTGTGTGCTAATTTATTCATTTAGAAATAATAATATATTGATATATTAATTTATTTATTCTCTAATTGAACAAATGTATTGAACACAAATAACTCGTACAGTTCTATAATAGAGTGTACAATAACGAATCTGTTCCTACTAGTTTTAATTCTTCTGTGATATTCCCGATTTACAAGAAAGGAGATGTGAATGATGTACAGAACTATAGAGGAATATCCGTACTAAACGCAGTAAGAAAGATTTTTTCTGCAATTCTTAACGGAAGGCTAACAAAGTGGATTGAGGATACTAATCGCCTAAGTATATTCCAAGCGGGTTTCCGCCCAGGTTTTTCAACCATGGACCACATCTTTGCCATATCCAGCATTGGAAGAAAGTTTATCGAAAAAAAGAAGAAGCTATACGGATGCTTTGTTGACTTTAAAGCTGCTTTTGACAAAGTCAATAGACAAGCCTTAATTTACAAGCTATCTTGCTTAGGTCTTTCAAGGAAATTTCTTCTGATGTATTCGAAACTCATTTTTTCATCGAATGCAAAGGTATGGGACGGATGTGAGTTCTCCACTACATTTGAAACTACGGCAGGTGTTCCACAAGGATGTATTCTCAGTCCGTTACTCTTTGCCCTTTTCATAGACGAGATCAGTGATGTCTTACCTGGTGGCATTGTTTTTGGTAACACCAGGATTAAAGTCTTGTTATATGCAGACGACTTGGTTATGTTTGCAGATAATCCTTTTTCGCTCCAGTTGCAAATAAACAGGTTAAATTCCTTTTGTGAGTCTTGGGGCCTGTGCATCAATACCGAAAAAACCAAAATCATGATCTTTGAAGCGAGAAGTACTAGGAGACTTCCAGAAGAAAGTTGGTCATTAAACTCTACACGGATTGAAGTTGTGCAGGAGTTTAAGTATTTAGGTGTTCTATTAACATACAATTTAAGTTTTGTCAAACACTCTATCGAGAAAAGCAACCAAGCCAAATTGGCTTTAAATATGATGTGGACTAAGTTTTTCTCCAACCAAAACGTCGATATATCGTCTAAATACCAAGTGTTTAATGCAACGGTAAATACATGTATGTGTTATGGTGTACAAGTTTTTGGATACATATACCTTGAAGTTTTTGAATGTTTTCAAAGGCATTTTTTCAAGCGCCTCTTTCGACTCCCAAACGCCACACCGAATTATGCAATATATGTAGAATCAGGTATAGCTCCAATATATGTACAAAATCTCAAGGCCAACGCAGACTTTATCACTAAAGTAATGAAAAGGAGTGATTCATGTTTACACAAGATAATTCTGAAAAAATTACTGCAAACCAATGCATCCCCTTTCAAGGAGTGGAATCAACTAGCCATTAATCATGACTCCTCTTTAAATTTGTCGGAATCTAACGTCGATAATTGGCAAGCTCAGTTTGCAGACGTTATCGCGAAAGTTGACCAAAAAGTGTTTATAGAAAATCTTTCTAGAGCAAGTTCGTCCGCTTCCAGACTTATCTACAGGCAGTTAAATCACCAAATAAATTCAAATGTCAGTTACTTCCGAAAAGAATTCTCAGCGTCCGAGATAAGCGTTATATTTAGAGCTAGGGTAGAAATTTTGAATCTAAATTTCATACCACACCGAAATGATCGACCGCAGCTTTGTACTTTATGTAACAGAAGAGAAAATGAAGATATTTATCACTTCATAGCGATCTGTCCAATGTTACAGGAAATTCGACGTTTATATTTTCAAGAAAGTTTCTTGACATTGCCGAAACTTTATGATATTTTAAATGGATGCCGGGGTTGGCTTAATTTGTACAAGTTTTGCAAACATGCCATTACTTATCGGAACAGTTTCCCATAAGTTGCGAATTTTCCCAGTTAGTGCAGTTTCTCGAGTACACATTTAAAATTGTTTTTTGCTTTTCTTTTGTGTTTCAAATCACGTTAAAATTGAAAATTGTATAACAATTTATGTTACAAACCATTCAAAATGCTTTTTTTGTGTTTCCAATCACTTTAAAATGGATATTTTACTACGCTTTCTATTTTTTAACTCATGTAAAGTAGAACTCGTAAAATTTTAGAAACACTACTGTACTTTTATTCTTTTTCTCAATTTGATTCTAATTTATAATATTTAACTTGTTTGAAATGATTATAAGACTTTATGTAAATATTACCTATAAAGCTTCACACTTTTATATTTTTCTTTATTTTTGAAATCAAATGAAATGTTATTTCAGGCAGACGGCAGTAAAGCCATGTCCTTATTCTTAAGAAAACTAATTGTTACGAATATTGATGTAATAAAGAATCTATCTATCTATCTATCTATCACAAATAACTTTTTTTGATAGTTAGTAAAATAAAATGAAAAAAAAAATGATAATTGAGATGTACATAACTGTTGTTTTATTATCTTTTTTTTTTTAAGTTGACGTTTTAATAAATGTAAAAATATTAAACAATAACAAAAAAGTTTTGTTATTGTTTTTTACTAGGAGTTGAACTAGATTTAAAAAAAAAGTCATAAAGACATGGAGGATCTAGAGGTCCATTGACCTCACCTCCAAAAACTCTAACTGATGAGCCCACTGTCGTACCTGGGCGAAACGCAAATTTTTGGAGTTGAGGTCAATGGATCTCTAGATCCTCCATGTCTTTATGACTTTTTTTTAAATTGACGTTTTACCTTTTTTCTGAAGCGTTATCCATCTGAGCAATAAAATTGACTTAAGGCACGCGTTTTCTCAAAGAGGTACCCTTAGCAGGCATACATTTATTTTGTGATAGAGGGTTGTTGCTGCACATTAGTTACAAAATTATATAAAATAACATGGAATATTAAATAAAATTTAAATTAAAAATATTCCAAAGGTTTTTTGAGAAAATGTTGAAACGCCATTATTTTGCAAATTCTAATACATCTATATCTATCTATACATATAATAAAAACGTAACAGTTTGTTTGTTTGTGCACGCTAATCTCAGAAACGGCTTATCCTATCTAGATGGGGCTTTCAGTAATATATTGTGGTAAGCTTCACTTAACATTTAGTTTTATTTCATGTCAATCGGTTGATAAATAAAAAAGTTATGCCAATTCTTGCGGAAGAAGACGCTGGCACACCTAGTAGTACATAAAACGCTGAAAATTTAATCCAAATCGTTCAAAAAGTTTAAAAAAAAATGGGTACGACTTTGTCGCACGGACTTGCGATTGTTTGCTAAGTACAATACCAAAATCTTGAGGCTGATGCTGGATTTTGCTATTTCGGGAGTGCAGAAAAGTAAAGCGAGACGGATGAAGATTATAAAGCACAAAAGTTAAAAAGCGAAACGAATAGAATTATTGCCGCAGATGAAAAATTACAGGTGCAGATGAACATGTTCATCTAGGTTTTCCCTCAACACGCCATAGGTTTTTGCTGTGGCGAGTTGAAGGCTGTCAAATGCCATGTATTTTATTAATGACAGGGATGTGTGGTGATTTGTGGTTTAGCGTTTTTTAAGGACTGAAAAGCCCAGGTTTTTGTGACAACTCATAGGATTGCCAAGAAAACCTGGGTCAACCCTGCGGAAAGTTCAACGAACAAACCTAATATATTTGGTGGTATAGGTTGGAAGTACTAAGATCCGTGGAAGCCTTCATGTCAAAAGTACCATCTTGGACAAAATTCAGCACGACCGGCTCAGTTGGTATTGTCATGTTCAAAGGAGAGATCCGCAGAACCCCGTCCAAAAGGCAATATCGTACAACGTTTCAACAAATTCGCGACGAAAAAGAAAAGGCAGGCCAAAACACTCCTGGTACAAGCAAATGCAAAAACAGCAGCATTTGGGCCTCAGACATGGAACAATCCAAAACCGGGAGGCTTGCCGACGCTTTCTGAGGTCAACGCGGCGTACCCCACAGGCGGATCACTAGTGTAAAGCAGAAAAGTGGGAGAGTTGTGATCGCTTCAAGATCACTACTCGTAACGCCGGAAATGGAAAGAAGAAGAAGGGTTGCCAACTATACATTAACTAAGAAAACTAAATTAAATCATGGAAAATAATAAAAAAAAAATTAAATATGTATTCCAAAGGTTTTAAGGTTTTAATTCGACCAGGTTCGACCAGCTTAAGAAAAAAAAAATTTTTTTTCACTTTTTTCAAAACAAAGTTTTTAAAAATCTAGTAAGCGAAGTTTAAGGTCGTGGCAGAAGTTGTTTTGACAAAAAATTAAAAAAAAAAAAATCAAATCTAAAGTTTAGAAGTTATTTCAAAAAATAAAAATTTTTAAAAAAAATTTATTAAACTTTTTAAAAACTAAAATGTTTTAAATGTTGATATGCAGTCTTTTACAACTAAGGACGTCTTAAATGCAAAATTTAGTTAGCATTGTGTTAGCCATTAACGAAAAATTCGGTATGGGAAAAATAAAACGGTTTTATGGGACATGAGAGGTACTGTTTCTAGACTTTTTCCAATATTTTTTTTATATCATAAGAAAGAAATCGTTGGAGCCGTTTTCGAGAAAAATAATCAAAAATTTTGAATAAAATCGGTCCATCGTCTCAGGCTGTAGATCCATATACGGACAGGCAGAATTGCAGGACCCACTCTTTTCGTATTCTTTATGATCGTAATGTCATGTTTAATTTAATTGTTATCTCAAAAAAAATTTTCTGCACGATTGCAACTTGCCTTATAGTACCTATTAACTATGATTACAAGTAAAAACAATCTCTTACTTTTAACTTTAAAAGCTAGACAGGATAAATTTTACAAAAGTCAATGTACTTTTAGTGTGAGTCACAGAAAATTGAACTTGTTCTGACTCTATTTTCAGAACAAAAAAGGTTTTTCGGAAAGAAGTAGGTAGGTATACCTACCTACCTTTAAATTTTTTAATTTCCCAAAAAGTAAAAAATATTTTCAAATTCGGTTTTATGCGTTTGACTCAAAACTAATAAGAGCATTGATTATTTAAAGAAAAGGTGACCCTTAATGAGGCAAAGTTTTATGAAAATTTGATCTTTTTAATAATTTTGACTTTGGGTTTGGATCACTCAGAAAATATTCAGTAAATTTAATTCAACTAAAATACTTATTAAAAAACAAAGCACCCACTGTAGTTTGTGATAGTAAATTATTGAAAATTTCAAAAAATATTCACCCCTATCACAGGGCCCGTCGTAGCACTTTCGGACTACGAATGTCAAATGATTAAAAACATCTTCGTAATGAACCCTTGGCAACAGATATTTGTAACTTGTTAGTAACTTTATTAATAGTAACAAATTTTGTGGCAAAATATTCAATACAATACAAGGGCGTCTGTGATAGGCTAATGTAGAAAAACAAGCACCATGGAACAAAACAATTACATTCATATTGTTAAGCACACAATTTTTATATTTTTTTTTCACCAAATGTTTTCCAAATTCACAACTAAATACAAAACAATTCTGCTTCCTTTAATTTTTTTCATATGCTGATGTTGTTGTTTGCCGTTTTCGATCTGTCAAAATTGTTGTGTGTGAAAATCTGTGTGCAAATCCGTCTCAAAAAAGAGATCGACGGCAAGTCGATTTTTTTCCTCCTAAATGAATTCCTTTCAAAAAAAAATTTACTGCAGTCGATTTTTTTTTTTAAAAGGAATTCGACGATAATCAAGCATATACCCCAAAGTGAGTCAGCTATTTTTGTAAAAATTGTCTTGCAACAGAGATGCCTAGGTACCTAAAACCACAATATTTAGGAACCGCTTGTTGTCTATCTGAATCGCAAAGCAATTTATGACTCATTTCCAAATAACCACGAATACTTAAATGCCGGCCAACACAAATGCTAAAATTAAAAGGCCTTTTCAAAAACTTTAAATTAGGAACAAAAAATCTAAACCGATTCAACAATAACATCCTAAAGCAATCTGTCATTGTTGTGCTGTTGTGCAGATAACACTGTAGCATCAAGTTCAGTCATCAAATGGATGATAAAAACAATCAAATGCAACTGTGTTCATATATCATACAACTTCATGCCTGATTATTCGTAATTATTTCCAACAAAAGACCAACATTTTTTGCTTCTGAGCCCATTTATGGAATTTTAATTGAAACCCCTTTAAGGGAATAATCTGGTTAGCCAGCTCATCTTGTGCTGCACTCCCATTTATAGTGAGTATGCACAATACATTCAAATGCACTTGCTTGGGGATGAGTATTAAGGTCATTGAGCAAAAAGGAAACAATGACCTCGTTAATATATGAGAAAAAAATACTAAAAGTAACAAAGAAAAAACAATGGAATTCAATTAAATGTCAATTCCGTGTTGAGTCAATTAGCTCAAAGCACAGATAACAAAGTGTCAATAAAGTAAAGCATAAGTAGAAGGTATCATCAGCTTTATCATGCCGTTGTATCAAGCAGGTTGTCACTGCCACTATCATGTCACTATAATTACTTAAGAAAAAACCAATCCGTGATAGAAAGACGAAATGAAGCATGTCCATTTATATAATAAACACAGTCGTGGGTAATTTGACAAAAAAAATGTTAAAACCGGCGCGCTGTTTATTTATTTTTATCGCAGAGCCAGAAGCAACATATTTTATGGTGGCAGGTGCCAGCCAAAGAGTCCACTTCCCCACCCATATATGTACGTTCTAAATTCTAATTCTACTCACCATCAAATAAGTCAAGTTTTTCCGTATGCAGGGAAAAGACCTCGTCCATCTTCCTTGCTAAGATTTGCATACGTTCTTTGTGTAGAATCCGCTTGTCCCTGCACATGTACACGCTGCGAAAGCGTGTAATTGGCAAAACGTCAAAGAGTTGTCACCCCAAAAACACTCACACCAATTCAAGCAAATCGATTGTTAAACTTAACTCCTCTTTACGGCGAAAATATGGTGTAAACAAAAAAAAACTTTTTTTTCTCGCAAAAAAGCCCGACCGAATATGTAACAAAAGAACAAACACTTTTTCGTATCAAATTCTTCTCACTGACATAATTTTAGTGAATTTTCACACCCGAAATTAAACGGTTGGTTTGATCAAACTAAAAAAATTAGATGAATCAATGATAAAGTTAATCCACTTCCACTGAACACTTACGGCGACAAACAGGCATCACAGATCACACGAGTTTAGTTTAATTGACTAGAACTAGACTAGTTGTTTTAGTTTTTTATGGGGTCTTCTTCGTTTTCGATTCGAATCCCATCAAGTTTTCGGTTTTGAGTGTTTGTGCTTTGTGGTGTGCCAGCTGCGCCTGAGAGTGCGACAGAGAATTTGCAAATTAAGCAAAGCACAGATGCACACAAAGTAGAGGAAGAGCGACAGCCGACAGGAAAAGTAGAGTGCAAACACAAGCACAAGTGCACATGGAATAAAAAAATATGGAATGAATGAAGCAGAACGAAGAGTAGGGGCGATACCTGGTAGAGCGACAGAGAGAAGAGAATATAGGGAAAGCTTTCAGAAACGTCGCTTATCTGGTTGCAACACGCTAGTGTTGCCGATGCCGGGTACCGAAGGCAGTTATTGAACTCGAGCAACATTTAAGCTGTATACAAAATTTATTGTACAGTAGAATCTTTTGAAAGATAAACTCGTTCATCTTTTAAAGCAAAAGCATTGACATTCTAGATATGGACTGCTAGAAACATGACATTTTCATCCAAGCCTTACAAAATTATTATCGATAGTGAGTAGTGAATCCCATGCTGATATCGACACCGAAAATTGAAGGTGGCCTAAAATTTAAACAATTTTTAAAAAAAATTTTCTGTAAGAAGGTAATGAGCAATGCTTTCAAATTTTTTTAACACTCATTTCAAATTACATAAAAATGAAATGTTTTCAACTTAAGCAATGGGCTTTAAATCTCCCTCTCTAAAAATTTATTTCACTAATGAGTGGTGATTTAACTCTCCCTCTAATCTTAAATAAGAAAAATTTACCAATTTTGAATCAGAATAAATATATTTAGCTTTCGTAGGAACTAGAACTAAACAAAACTTTTTTTTTTGTAAAATGGCGGGCAGTTAGTTAAACGTTAAAATTTGAAAACAATCGGTTTTTTTCCATAAAAAAAAAATATAAATATTTAACGGAAACTATTTGTTTTAGTTCCTGCGATAGCTAAAACTGTACCGAATAACATACTGAATTTCAGACTATTCGGTCTAGTAGCTTTTTAGTTTAGGCACCTGTAAGAAAAAAAAATTTGTTTCGAGATAAATGCGTTCAAAGTTTTGAGAATACACATTGATATATATTGTAATAAAAATTAACACACGATGTTAGTATCGCTGGGGACCACCATCAACTTACCAATATAACTCTTAAAACTAAGGTATACGAACCCGAGTGGTACCCGTGGCTCGTGACTTTATGGTTAGCATGTCCACCTGCTAACCCAGGGGTTCGAGGTTCGAATCTCAAAAGAGGCAAAAATGTTATTTCCGGGTATCGCCATTTGCGAGGAATTGGCAAGTCCTCCGTTAGTAAATTCATTGCCATGAAAAGCGCTTTCTCAATTAGCCGTTCGGAACCTGCAGAAAATTGCAGGTCCCCTCCATTCCCTCACAAGGCATGGTTGTGAGAAATGCGCTAGGCCCAGGGGCTCCTCGCTCTTTTGCGCCACCCTATTTATTTTTTTAATTTTATACGAACTCGAGCAGCTGCAACTAGCGAACAATAGAGCCCGACTCACCGATTCTTCTACTTACCTCTTCTGATTGACTGTAGAACCTGAAATACTCGGAATTTCGTCATGACATTGTTTCAGAATGTTTTTACGAATGTACTTTCAAAACAAAAAAGAATTGATTTTTCGAAAATTCTAGACCACCAATGATTTATGTTTCTTCTAATGCAAGTTTAAAATAACAAAGTTAGGTATGCTAGGCTTTGTTACAAAATGACGACTCATTTAGAAACGATTTGCTGGTCTATCAAAAATAAGAATAAAATATTTCTTAAAATATAAACTGTGAAAGCGTCTAATAGGGCCCCTACACTACGCAAACACGTTTGTACAAACGTGTGTTTGTGCAAACATAGTTTCGCCACACACTACACAAACATGTTTGAGAGATATTAGTTGCTTGAAGTTTTTCATATCACAAACCTACTGTGCAATGAGCGATTTCGCATGTGCTGCTTTAATTATTGCCTTGGCAACGAAAAATATTCACCCGTACTTCTTGAAAATTGACATCTGTTTGAGCAAAATTCAGCACACACGACACAAACATGTTTGTGCAAACACGGAAAATTCAAAATTTTTTGAATTTCTTCAAACCGTTTGCGCAAACACTCAACATCGCTACACACTACTCAAACAGTTTGCACAAACATTTTTACAAAAACAAAATACATATGTTTGCGCAAACGGTTTGTGTAGTGTAGGGGCCCTATAACGAAACGATTACATATACGGCAGTGGGTACAGCTGCAGCTGTCAATACTACGTACGTCTGCCGATACAACTGCAATACGAAAACGAGAAGGTATAGAGCTACGGATACGATTACAAATACGGCTGTGGGCGTGGTTGTCGATACGATTGTGAGTGACCACCATTGTAGATGAGACTGAAAAGCTATATGTCTGGTGTGGTGATAAAGCGGCTGACGGTTTGTCTACCGATGTAGCTGCGGATACAGCTGGGAGCGCGGCTACCGATATGGATACAGTTATGGCTGCCGATACGGCTGTGGATACAGTTGCGCTCAGGGCTGCGTATATGGACTACAGAAACGGCTGCAGATACTTGTGAGCGTTCATGCCCACCATAGTTAAGCTTTTACTAAGCTTAACTGCTCACAGAACTGCTCTATTCATTAACGCATAAACATTACGCGGATGACTGTGGAAGACAATTTTGAAAATATTGCACACGGATGACAAATTTCTGTTATCAAGCCATTTGTTTAAACAGTAAAGGAGAAATCGTGTAAGGCATAAAGATACTCACTTATTATTATAATTTAATGGGATAACAAATCTTTCCTTGAGTATTACGGAAAAAATGTAACAGAAAAAAAGTAGTAGGTATTCGTAAAACGTATCACAGCAACACACGCAATATGGATAGTAAAAAGCTCAGTATTTTTGCAACGGGTACAGTAATCCGAGCACACAAATCAAAATTTAAGTGGCTTTTAAAATAAACTTTAAATATTTTTTGCTATCGTCATTTCATTTACTATCAATCTGCTGGAATAATCGGTATATTGATTAAAACAAGTAACATCAATAGCCATTAAATATTAAAAAGGTTAGGTGTCTACAATTCAACTCTTCTGTGATTTATGTACCTATCTTCTGGGCTTTTAGAACCTCATCACAATTTGTGAATTAATAGGGGAAGGCAGGTAATGACCTAGATAATAATAGGCACGTTTCTTTCCTTATCGTTATCACTTTTTTCTCAGAAGGTACAGTAATTCTTGTAATGACGAAAACAAAACTTAATCTTGAGTAAAGTAGAGCAACAGTGAAAAAAAAGAAGAGAAGATTATGAATTCCAACATTTGTGTGCTGTGCTCCATTTTTCAACTTTCATATACTCCTCTGGTAGTGGTAGCTGGTAGGTAGTAGGTAGGGGTTAGGGGGTGGTGGCGGTACAGAATTAAGGGGAAGCAAGTAAACAACACTTAATCAAAATCAACCACCCTATCTACTACCTACTATACTTGTAAGAAAACTAAGGCGATAATGTAATGTTAAATATGTATTTTTAACACTCCTACAAACAAAATTGTGTGATGCGATATGCGAATGGTTGAATGGCCGGTCAATGAGTTATTATGAAGAGCGTTTTGAATGTAGGTGGCATTTTTTATGTTGCGAATTTGGTGCTGTCGTACTGAGCTTATTCAGTTTCACTTTCAGTTTTCTTAATTGAAACTTAAATTCACTAGTTTAATTTTGACATAGGTAGGTACCTACCTACTTACCTAAGTTTTTTTAGTTTTAATGTTGCCGACTTTATAAAGTATACCTAGGTATGTCTGCATCATTAGTTTTCGTTATTAAAAAAGTTAAAGCTTTTTTTCTTTCATAAAGTTCCACAATTCAAAATGATTTCTCAGTTAATTTATTCGTCGTACTGAGCTTATCAACTCTTTGAAATTGATCAAAATTTAAACGAAGAATGACCTAGTGCCTAATGTATGCCAATAACTGACAAAAGCTGACAACAAAGCCCTTTGAATTTAAAAGGATCATAATGAGGTTGGGTTTATTGAGTCCTTTGTCTTTGCCATTCAAAATAGGTTTAGTTACACATCTATACATAATAAATGCGTCTTAAAATGGTTTAGCTTCTCATCATTTATGAAGAAACAGCTGGTAGGATCTCACTGTTGAAGTACCTATTGGTAAAGTAACAAAAAAGATTGAAGTTAAGGGGTATACTTGTCTAGAAGCTTACATTTTAGGATTTTTTCATATTAGGATAAGAAAAAAGAAAACAATTTTAACTATACCTATCAATTTTTTATATGATTTTTATTATTGTTTAAACTAATGATATTTGCTTATGTATGTATAAATTATATGTAATTTATCGTTATTGAATGAATTCATGTGTGATAATGATGAGTCAAGAATAAGATCAACTTAAGTTCAAATACATTTAAAATTTTTAACATCAGTTTTCTATGTCTGCGCATCTAATTTGGATTTATATGCACTCTTTGAACTGTCAAATTGAAATCCATTGAAAAGATTATTAAATTCTTTAAATAGCTGCAAGAAAGAATAAAACGGGATTCAATATTATTGGGTTCTGTTTTACAATAGCGCTCAATTTACATGAGAAGACTCGTAGTTTTCTTCAAATTGATTGCTGGAAAGTATACCAAACGGGATATTTAGAAGGGTTAGCGTCTGTAACTGGGGCTTGATGAAGTTCACTTTGTCAGATTCATGCTGAGAAGTTTTGCTGTATGGCGATAAGTATAAAAATGCTGCAATTAGAAAACATTGAAAATCTACATAGTCTAAGAATTATGTCTTACATTTCTTCTTCGGTTTTAGCTTTGGCTGGTTCAAAACTGGATTTTGAATGTGTAGCTGTTTGAAAATGGGATATGCTGGTACTACTGGTGCGGTTCGTTCAGGATGGTCATGTATCTGTGGAACCAGGTATGTCGTTTCCACTGATGGCGGGCTGTCAAAAAAGTATCGTCCTTCATTTGGAATGTATCTACCATCTGCGCTAAGGGCAACTTTGTAAACACTTCTAGACTTTTTATTAAGAAACGGGTACACCTTGAAAGAAGCAAAGAATTATTTGTTCGCAAAAACAAAAGAGAAGGAATAAGAAAATGATGGAATGAGAGTATTACTTGTGGATTGCGTTGTTCTAGGACTATTCCATCTGGTATTGCTATGCCTTCCTTTTGCAAGTGATTCAAAAAAAGTCGGTCTGACTGGAAGGCAGTGTCTGGAATTTTTCCACCGGCATGAGGAAGAACTTGTTCACGATATATTTGTCTCTTCTAAAACAAAGATTGCTTATTACAAACAAAAATTCATAAAAATTTAAAAATTGATAAGAAAACTTTGAGATCTCCACTTCTTAATCTGTCCTCGAAGCGAAGTTGTCTGACGAAAATTATCTTAGGGAAGACTCACTTTGCCACCATACCCTGCTGGAAAATCAGTTGATTTATTTTTATAATGACACCGTCATAATGACGCAACACAGTTCATTAACCAACGAAAGAAATTCCAACGGCCTTTTTTCTCTTTGCTATCTTATTAGTAGGCGAGGCCAAGAGGGGATTTTGCGCGTTACTCGAGTGGGTCAGAAAACCATATTGGGAGAAACCTTGCACCCTGTAATGTACTCCTTAATGTTGGGGTACCCGTGAGATTAGTAAAAAAAGTTGATCCTCAGAAAAACTCAAGCGCGTCAGATAAAGAGTTGGTAAGTTGATCAATAATCTGACAATTTGAGCGTGGCCTAAGTTTTTTAAGTCACAAAGGTCACAAGTCACAAAGGTGTAAAAAAAATCGACATTTTGAAATACTCGAGCGCGATTAATTTTCTTTTTTTTTTTGAAGCTAGTCCTATCAGGATTATCAGGATATCAGGATTAGGGAAAACATATAATGTGACATTTTTCTTGGGGCGATTTAGGTTAAATGATGGTTAATATCTAGCTTAATATTGATATTAGCAACTAGGTCCAGAAAATCTTTTTGTAGGAAACTAAATTCTCTACAAGTTTGTAATTTATAATTTTTCCATAGCTTTTGTTATTTACGAGATAACTGCGAAAAAACGTGAATTTTATGGAAAAATCTGGTTTAGTGGCCCGTACCACCTGGCCGGTATGAGTAACGACTTTACCAGAATGAACACTTATGTTCAATTTTGCAAAAAAACCATCTTCGGTTAAAGCGATCCCATGAAATGCCGCAGAGCTATAGAAATTTAAAAATAAAAAATCAGAGTTTCCGTGTATTTTCAATGGGAAATCTTCACACCTCTTGATCGTGCACTAAACTAATATTAAGGGCTCAAACTTTCAGAGTTTTTTTTTTAGTATTTTCAACAAAATTTCAAATCAAAATTTGTTTTTATGTATGTGTACATATTTTTTTATTATTGCATAGTAATAAAAAATAAAAACCACAAATAATTGTTACTTTCAAATTGTCAGACTAAGAGTACTCCTCCATATAATTGTCTGATTTATCATCCTGGAGGACGAAGACATCAAGTTGATCACTCTGTATAAAAATCTGACGCGCTTGAGTATTTCAAGGTCACGTGTTTTTTTTTACATTTTTGAAAATCAGCCATTACTTATGGCCCCACTCAAATTGTCAGATTATTGAAATATACACTTTTTTGAGTACACTTTAGATAGATTGATAGATAGTTATTTTTATTTGATTACATTTATAATTCTTGATTATACATAGTTTACAAAAAATAAAAAGCATGGCTTTTCTGCCGTCTGAAACAAATTTAACAATAGTTACTATAACAGTTGAACAAAATAAATTTTAAATTGAAAACCATTATTAGCGTTCGGAGTACACTTTACATTCACCTTAACAATCTGACACGCTCGTATAACTTTTTTTTCCAACCTCTTTATACGCCCACCTGCGCCCAGTTAATCGTCAGATTAATATTTATCGGTTATCAGAATGACAAAGCGCGTCTACTCTATGAATATTTGACGCGCTCGAGTATTTCAATGTGACTGATTTTTTTTACATTTTTAAAAGTTCATACACGATCTTCGCCCCACTAAAATGGAAAACTGCTATACACTTTTTTTCGTTTTATAACGTAAACTTCACAATCCAATAAGTCCCCATGTCGCTTTAGTAACTGCAAATTTAGCATCCTGATGGGCTCCCCTACTAAATGGAGTGCGTCCCAAATGTATTGTTTGGCACGAATGCAATACAACCTGGCTGAGAGAAAAGTGCTACCTAAAAGGTGCCCATGTTTTGCAACTGTATGCTATATGCTCTCAGTGCATGAAAAAGCTAAAACTAAAAGTTCGATTTCTAAGCAAAAACAAGGTATTGACTGAATAAAACAAAGCTTGAGCTGATGTTAAAAATGCAAAAAATTTGTGTGTAAGTGTTGTCGGATTAGTAAGAAGTAGAAAAATATGATATTTCATGGTTCTGATTTTGAGAAATCGTGCCACAAAGTCTACTATGTTGCACCGGCATAGGTTTATTCAAGGACTCGTCAAGGCCATGACAACGAAAAAAATTTGATTAGATTTAGATTAGATTATATTATTTATTTATAAATGACTAACAGTTTTTACACATTCATATACATATACAGAAAATCATATAGCATGGCATTTGCCGTCTGCCAGATTGACAATAAACTTTAATTCAATTACTGTAATAAGCTAAAATTTGATTAAATAATAACAACTATGTAGCTGACCCTCCCGACGTATTTAGGGCCCTACACTACAGTGATCGAAGAGATTTAATTAAGTAAAGTAGCTTCCAAGTTTCCGTTTCAGTGGGAAAATGAGGATGAAGGTCCATGTAGCACTCTAACGGTGACAGAATTTTTGGAATCGGTATAGTATTTTCCAAGCTTGGGGTTATGTTCCAGTTCCCGTTCCGCTCGCGTAGGAATTTGGGATGAAATATAGTCTATGTTACTTGGGGATAACACCCTATTGCAATAGTAAAAAGAAATTGTAATCGGTCCAGATGTTTCTGAATACCCGTATATATATATTTCCAACCCTGGATTTACACTAGGTGCTCTCGGTGCTTTGGCACAGGGCGGCAAATTCTATGGGGGTGGCAAAATTTGAAATGAAAGTCAAAGATTCTTTCAGTCATAAAAGAATTTTTCGGGACAAAGGTGTTACATACGCCTGAAACGCATCACATTATCACTGTAAATTTCCGGAATTCCGATTATCTTATTATTTTTTATTATTATCTACATCTTCCCGAATTCATCTCGGTAATTGTCTAACAGTGGTTATTTATTAAAATTAAAGTCACGCGCCTTAGCATACGAAGAATAAAACTCCCTGATACACTCGTCGTCAACGATACGTCTTCAAGTATCCTTGCCACACGGGCGGCAGCTGTTTCTTCGTGGTTGTAGCGACGAGTGTATGTATTTATGTTTTTCGTGTATTTATGGTGTTCGTGTAACTGAGCATGAAAACTCGAAAAGTCACAAGAAAAGTATGTTAGCCCTGAAGGAAAGATCGAACATCAAAACAAGAATAGACAACGATTTGATCGATCAATTCGAAAAAGAAATTTCTTACTGGAAAAACATTTTGAAAAGAGTGGTTTCTGCTACGAAAGCTCTAGCGTCACGTGGTCTTCCATTTCGAGGAAGTAACGAGAAATTTGGGTCTCCAAATAATGGAAATTTTTTGATGCTGATAGAATTTCTTGCATTATTTGATCCGTTTTTAGAAGAACACATCCGAAGATTTGGCAACAAAGGATCTGGTGGTACGAGCTATTTGTCAAAAACCATTTATAAAGAGTTTATACAACTTTTGGCAGATAAATTATCATCGATCATCGTTCAGGAAGTCGAAGCAGCGAAGTATTACGCCATAATAGTGGATTCAACCCCTGATGTTTCGCACATCGATCAACTTTCATTCGTTCTGAGATACGTGCAAAAAGATGGTACACCTGTTGAAAGGTTTCTCATGTTCATTGAAAACAGTGGACACAAAGCAGAAGATTTGTTGATGGCTGTAATATCTGTTCTTGAATGCTTCGACCTTGATATTCAAAATTGTCGAAGTCAGTCGTACGATAACGCGAACAATGTGTCAGGCATTTATTCAGGTTTACAGGCAAAAGTCAAAGAAATCAACGATCTTGCAGAGCATGCTCCTTGTGCTGGTCATTCAACGAATTTGGTCGGGATTCACGCAGTCGAAAGTACCCCGAAGCAGCATCTTATTTCAACACAGTCCAAGCATTGTACAACTTTTTTACTGCATCTACACATCGCTGGGAAATTCTACAAACTCATGCAGGAAAGAAGATTGCTTTGAAATCATTGTCAGCAACAAGATGGTCAGCTCGTCACGAAGCAGTTAAAGTGCTCAACAAGTTCTATGGTGAGATAATTGAAACTCTAATATAATAACCATTGAAGAAGATATCACTGAGAACGCGATCACGAGGCAAGAAGCAAAAGGACTTCGCATTCAACTTGAACGACTGGAAACAACATTCATGCAGATTCTTTGGCATTTTTTACTTTCAAGATTCGATGCTGTCAGCCAAAGGTTGCAAAAGGTTGATATCAGCATAACTGATGTGATTGATGACTATCTGATCAAAGTAGTAGCTGATGCTTGAATGGAATTCGAATTTTATGAACAGAAAGCGTTAGAATCTCAGAGAGTCAAGAGTACCAGACAAGTGTTTCTAGAAGAAGAAGGAGAAATTTGCAGGCTGATGAATCACGAGATGGAGATGTTCAATTGTCAGGAAGGGATTATTTTCGAGTCAACACTTTCAACGTAATTCTTGACAATCTTGATTCTGAATTGCGAAGAAGATGCCAAGCATATGAAGAAATTCATGGAAAGTTTTCAGTTATCACTGAATTTGGAGATTTAAATTCCTGCGAAATTCGTAAGAAGTCGGAACATCTAAGGACAATTTATACCTCGGACCTCGAACCTTCATTGGATGACGAATTGGTGTACTTCCACGCGTGTTGCTCCGAGAAAAAATTAGAACGTGATTCACCATCCAAGCTATTAAAATTCTTGAAAACGAACGACTTATATACCGAGTTCCCAAACGTTGAAATAGCATATCGTGTATTTATGACGTTAGCAGTGACGAATTGCAGCACAGAACGTTCATTTTCATGTTTGAAAAGAGTCAAAAACTATTTTCGTTCAACTATGACGGGCAGTCGGTTAAATAGTCTAGCGATTCTGTGCATCGAGTCGGATATGCTTGAACGCTTGAATTGTGAAGAACTAATAGATCAGTTCGCGGTAAAGAAAGTAAGGCGTGTTTGCATTTGAAAACGAAAACGATTATAAACATCCGTAATTATCTTGTGTGTCAACTTTGAGTTTTATTTTCTTATAAAAAAGCCTTATGTGATTATTCTTTTATTATGAAACAATAAATGAATTCAAACCTTACATTTTTGAGTCATTTCATTCGTTAATTATACAGTTAACGATCTCACTAACATTTCAATTATTTATAAATCAATAATAAAGGCGGCATTTTTTAAGGTGCACAGGG
Source organism: Melanostoma scalare (assembly GCA_949752695.1). Taxonomy (NCBI): domain Eukaryota; kingdom Metazoa; phylum Arthropoda; class Insecta; order Diptera; family Syrphidae; genus Melanostoma; species Melanostoma scalare. The sequence goes on along the minus strand of OX456984.1, from coordinate 178,889,205 downwards.
CGGCATTTTAATGAAATCCGGCCTTGTATATTTCTCAGCTTCTCAGTAGTTTTGGATCTTTTTCAATGCAAACACAAAGTTCTCCTTTTACTTCTCGTTCCCGTTCCCGTGGGTATATGGGGAGGAAATATAATATATGTGATTTGGGGATAACATCATATTGCATCAGCGAAAAAAATTGGTAATCTGTCCAGTGGTTTTTGAATACCCGTTTCCATTCCCGTTCTTGTGGAAATATGGAAGTGAAATATAGTCTGAGTTACTCAACTCAGGACCAATTAGGCAAGGCACTGTACCGTTGAAAGAATTTTTGGAATCGGCACAGTATTTTTCAATCTCTCGGTTATGTTTTCGGTTCCGTTCCCGGGTGAATATGGAAAGGAAATACAGCCAATGTAATTTTTCAGGTTCTAGACCATTTTCGTTTCAAATTTCAAACAAATCGGCACTGTAGTTTCGGAGCCTTTTCAATACAAACACTTAGTTCTGGTTTACGTTCACGTTAGCGTTCCCGTTCATGGCGTATGGGAATGAATAGCATTCTTACGGTGAAAGAATTTTGAAATTTGTCAGGCAGTTTCTAAGTTAGCAAGAATTTTCCCGTGTATGTTCTCGTGTATATTCCCGTTCCCGTTCCGGTGGGAATATGGGGCTAAAATAAGCATATAAAAATTTTCTTTTGGATAATTCTATCAATTGAAAAAAAAACCGCATCAAAATCCGTTGGGTAGTTTTAAAAGTCTAAGAATGCAGACAGACAGCGGAAAGTGACTTTATTTTATACTACGTAATGATGTACTAATTGAATAAAAAAAACACTTTGTGTCTTTATCAAGTGTATTTTTTTCGTTATCCATCGTCAAAAAAAAGCTCGAAATAATCTAAGAGAATAATAAAAGAGAAAAATAATAGCTCTAAAAAAACCTACAGTATGTAGTGCTAAGTGGCTTGATTGATTTTAAATAATTTGTTTAAGAAAACTAAGCCAATTTTATGTAAAATTGCTAATGCCTAAACACAAAGAGAGGCCCTCTCTCATACGTTTTTTAACTGTCTTAACCCTACCCATCCGTACTGAGCTTTGGTCGCATCTTATGCAAGAAAAAACCAAGCTTTAACCTATTTTTTAGCTTTAGCTTCAATTTAAGTGAATAAAAAATAACTCAAGGTGGATTCTTGTAATCGCTTCAAAAATTTTGAAATTTGTTTAACCCTGCCAAGAAGTCTTTAACTATCTACCTATCTACAAACTATGCCTTGAGAGATATTTGCGATCAGAAGTCTCAAGGAAAAACAAAAGCATTCTATTTACTTCCTTAAAAAGGCAAAAAAAGCTTGTGTACGTCAAAAATAGCGCCATGTTTTATATTTTAGTATTGAATTAGCACAACAGAAGAAGTGTTTTTTTTGTTCTACTTATAAAGGAATAATTTAACGGTTTCCTTTTATTAAGGTAAAATATTTCTTTTGTTATGGTGCTATGGTAGTAAACCCGGAATTGAGAAATTGAGGGTTGCACCACTTTTGCTCTCAGGGAAGTAACGGTTTCCTTTTATTCAGTTAAATTTTCTTTTTGCTCTCAGGGCCAGAGTTGGGAAATAATGATTACTTTGTGTAATGGATTACAGGTTCAATTACAATTACATGTAATGGGTAATTGAAAATTTTCAATTACAATTACATGTAATGGGTAATTGAAATTTTTCAATTACAATTACATGCAATGGTTAATTGAAATTTTTCAATTACCCATTACATGTAATTGGAAAAGTAATGCTTTTTTCCAAGTAATTGAAGAAAACACACCGCTAATTACTTTTTTAGTAATTGATTACTTCAATTGTAATGCATTACATACTTTTCAATTACAAATACGTATATATAAATTTTTTTTATTCATAGTCAATGGTTATTATTGTTTTAATCTACATTTTGAGCAAGATAATCGCGAAATCGCACTTTATTCTCTAACTTTCTGACAATTTTTCACCAATAACTTTGTATTTTAAGGAGTTGCCAAAAATTATCCACCGGAAGGGTTTCAGAGAATACCCTCCCCAACAAAATAATAGAAAACACAATAATCTACGACAATTAGTAAACGAGAAAATGGCTTTTGAAAGTAGAAATGTTTTTCTTTTCAAAACGGCGGACAACGCAGAAGTTTTTGTTGTTATAATTTCTGAATTCAGACTCTCCAAATGCTACTCTTCACTAAAAATGAAAGAATTTGACACAGCACCTGCTCAATGCTTTAATTTCGTTCAATTTTGTTTAATTTTAAAAATGTAATTGAGCAAATTAGATGATCAATTACATTTTTGTGTAATGATTACTGAAAAAAGTAATCATTGCAGCATTTTTTCAATTACTTGGGTTTTCAATTACATATAAGTAATTGAATTCCAAGTAATTGAAACTTTTCAATTAAAAGTAATGGGTAATTGAATTTTTCAATTACAATTACATGTAATGGTTAATTGAAATTTTTCAATTACAATTACAAGTAATTGTAATTGAAATTTTTTGTAATCATTATTTCCCAACTCTGCTCAGGGCCTCATATTTAAAAACTATATGCATAATATATGCATGTGTGTCCGGTATAAGCTCCTAAGCCGCCCAACGGATTGTTATGAAATTTTTAGGGTTTATATAGTTTTGACCAGTGATGGTTCCTGCATAGGCTTGATCACCATTCTCCCACGGAAACGGAGCCGGAAGTTGGAAACTCATGGATTAATTTAAGAAATTCTTTCAGCACTAGAATCAATTATCCCTTAGTAACACAGTCCTATCTGGAACGGAATCTAAATCTTTCAGACAATCTTCAGTTAAACTCAGTGGGTGTTAACGGCGGTTTTTGTTTTTTTTGCACATTTTGTGTGAACAAGTAACAGACTACCCTGAAACATCATGTTGTGTTCAACCAACACGGACAAGGACAGAGCGCAAACAGTTTTCATCATCTCTTGAGAGTCCTGGTCAAGGACACAGATTCGATACCGTTCAGTCAAGCTGAAAAGTGATAATTAAATAAAACGTAATTAAAGTAGAACATTATTACAACGACTTTTTATCTTATCATACCACTATGGCGTGCACAAGTTGTGTATGTACACAACTGCTTGCAATTCCTACTAATAACGATTTATAAGATAGGACAAAATACCAAGATTCGTGGAAATCATCAAGTCAAAAATACGATTGTCCAAAAAATAGAGCTAAAACAGACTAAAAAGACATATAGGAACAAGCGAATAAAGTGACCTCTATTCTAAAAAATTGGTTTTCGTCCGGGTACGAATGTGGGCTCATCAGTAAGATTTTGTCGTTTCAATCAGGTTCATAACTTTACTTCAATTCTTCTGATTCAGGAAAAAACTCATTATCGCACAGGAGCGTTGCTGCTACCAGTAACTGTTGAGAATAAATTTCTTCCTGTTTATTTGATTAGTAATAGCGAAAGTGAAATCGATAGGCGTTGCGTTGTGCTGTCAATCTTGTGATTTAACGAGAAACCATTTTGCAACTGAAGCTCTTACATGAGCAAGTAATTGATCAAACTCTTCAAGGCTGCTCTAGAAATTATGCCTTCAGATGATCACAAAATAGTGACCACAGAGCAGATAAAAAACAAGCAGGTGAACATGAAAGACACTTAAATGCTCCCACGTTGAATTAATGTGCTATTTTGGTTATTGAAAATAATTTGGAAACTCACGAAATTGTTGTCTCAATCTTCAGCATATCTGGGAAACGCATCGTTCATATATGATAAATTACAATATCCGTTGGTATTTAAACGGAGATAAGATAGGCATCAAAAACGATGACGGAGAGAATTAATTTTTTAAATTCTACACAACGACGTTGTTTTCAATCTCAGCTCAAACTAAAGCCTTTTTCACTTTTTTTTTTAGTCAAAAAACAATTTAAAAGGTAAGCTACATGAATATTAGCTTATCGACTTATGATTCGTCAAAAAAAGTGTTGATATGATCCTTATGGATTCTTAAATAGCAGGCGATTCGGTGGAGGTGATCGGCACTTAAGAAAAAGAACATAATAATGGTGTAACCAGCGAGCGTCTAAGCGTCCAGTTCTCCTCTTCCGACGAGTATCATTCCGTTTCAAATTTTCTGTTCAATTCTTTCTCTGACAACCATGAATCTCATACTTGGAAAGAAGCTTCACTTCAAAAATCCACAGTCCATATAGACCTTTGACATTTGCAAAAGTTAAAAAACAAACACAATTAAGAGTTAGTATACACAGATTTTGTGCTTCTACAGCTAACTCTGTACTTTGAGTAAAGAAATTAAGATCTTCAACTTGATTGAAAAATCCTCCAGTTACCTTCGGGCAAAGTAAATGACCCCAAGCTCAAAGCCGAAAACAAATTGCTTTTCTGTTGTGGGTAAAAAAACTAATTTTTTTTTTTAATGTTTGCTAGGAACGTTTTAAAGTTGGTTTGTATGCAAAATTATTGTTTAAAAAAGCACTCATATTTACCTTAACAATTCTTTCTGACGACATTTCCGCAGCCGAGACAACGACTATTAGCACAGCCAATGTCCTTAGGACTCGTAACTTCATATTGGTTTGTGTAGCTTAATAAATCTTCAACACAATTTTCATACACTTACGAAGTAGGAAATAGACTTTCTAATTCAAAAGTAAATACGATGATTATAGTTTTTTACAAGATGTCTTTCACCCTAAGCCTTCTTCTATCACTTTCTAATCGATGATTGAGAAATGTTGTAAGACACACCGCGTCGCCGGTTACCAGGCCACCGATTCTATGTTCTATACAATGCTTCTTTCTTTTTTAACTAAAAAACTAAACAACTATTCATAAAAAGTTATTAATTGATGTAGAATGACATTGCAAAACACAATCTTTTAAGTTCTCCAATGTGTGTTTGTATTTTTTTTTCTTTCTTATTGTTCAACGAAAGGAAGACTCCCGCGTAGGAATCAGTGACGAATGAATCTTTGAATTTCGTAATGAGTATAATATGCAGAGATGCTACGATTGTGCACAACACGACGGTACTATCCGAAAGCAAAACAATAACTGAACAAACATCCACGCAGATGGTAGCAGTTTGTGCAATGTCAAACTCCGGACGCTATTCTTTGGATCTTTCAAAGGCAATCGAATAAATCCATGCGATCGTCGAATACCAAAGAATTAAGCAATGTTACCTACCAGCAACACACTATAAAGTCTAATACGAGACTCTAACCATCATGTATGTTAAAGTTGTTGGAATCATCACTGATGGTGCTAAGAGCTAAGGCAACATCATCCGAAGTGGCAAACGCTTAGATTTAACGATCTTCATCAATCACATGTGATCTTTCGAGAGTAAAAGGTATTCAAATTAATCGTATAACGAATGAGGGGTAGAATTTTATTTGATTCGTGTGACAAAGATCCAATTTGGATCAGTTATATGTGCATTGTGGTTGCCTGACTTGTAAACCAAGATTTTTTGGTTTAGTGTGGGTATTCAATTACGGTCTTCTAACCCACTTCAAAAAGGCCTTGCAAATTTTTTTTTTTTTAAGGTTTGTAGTTGAAGCACCTTTGAGGTGTCTTTCTTATTTCAAAGATATTGTTTAAAAATTATGATTCTGCCCAAGGAAGAGTTCCGCAACATTTCTATTGTGGCATTCCACACCAGAAGTGATGGACTTCAGGAATTGGTTCAGTGCTGTTTCTTCTAGTTTCTTGTTTCGGCTTTAGGTACTGGAGCTAAGTTCAAACAGAGAATATCTTTTTTTCTCCAATTTTAATTTTTTGTTGTAACAAATGATGAAAGGCAGACTTTAAACAATAAAATCAAAAAAGTTTAAAATGAAATCATAATATGACAACCCATAAAAGAAACCATATTGACCAACTTACCCGGTTTGATTCTGATGTTTTAAGATTCTGAACAGTATTAATATTTATTTTCAATAAATCAAACATATAAAAATTAGAACAATTTAATAACAATAAAATAAACAAAGTATTTAAAAACAAAGTATCAAATCTCAACTTTCAACACCCCCACTAGATTTTTATACTTTTATGCCAATGAGAGTACAACAGTTGTTATGTTTTGTAGCAGGGAGTCCTTTGGTTAGAACATCAGCAGGCATCTCTTCAGTTTTCAAATATAATACTTCTAATTTACTTTCTTCTATAAGATCTCGAATGAAATGATGCCTTATGTCGATGTGCTTTGAACGTGCGTGATAAACGTTGTTTTTAGATATGTTTATTGCACTCTTGTTATCGCATTGCAATATAAGTTGTTGATTCCAATGAATTAGTTCTTGCAATAAAGATTGAAGCCAAAGTGCTTCTTGAGATGTTGAGGCTAAAGCCATATACTCAGCCTCTGTGGTGGAGAGAGCGACAGTAGGTTGTTTCTTTGAATTCCACGAAATAGGTCCTCCTTGGTATTTAAAGAGATAACCTGTAGTTGATTTTCTGTCATCTGAGTCACTAGCCCAGTCAGCATCCGAAAATCCTTCTAAACGTCCTTCAATGTCTCGAGTGTATTCTAGCTTGTAGTTTATTGTTCCTTTAATGTAACGGAAAAGTCGTTTAACCGCTATCCAGTGAGATTTTGAAGGATTATTATTTAATCTTGATAAAGCCCCCACTGCAAAGGATAAATCTGGGCGACTAACTTGTGCTGCATATAAAATACTTCCAATAGCTTCTTGATAAGGAACGGTTTTCATGTAGTCAGTTTCGTCTTTGCTTTGTTGATGTGTTTCTTTTATAAGCTTTTGGTTAATATCTAAGGGTGTGGATACCGGATTACAATCCTCCATATTAAATCGCTTGAGAATATTCTTTAAGTATGTCCGTTGGTCTATCCATAACTTTCCCTTTTCTCGATCGCGAGTTATTTGCATACCAAGCACAAATTTAGCTTCTCCAAAATCTTTCATCTCGAATGATTTAGCCAAATTTTCTTTGATAATTCTTTTTTCATCTTTGTTGTTTGTAAAAATCAGGATGCCGTCTACGTAAATAGCGACGAAAGTCTTATCTGTGCTGTTTGTCTTGTATAATAAATACACGGATCGGTTTTGGATTGTTTAAGTTCAATTTTCTTTAAAGTTTCATCCAATTTCTTATTCCAAACTCTGCTAGCTTGTTTGAGGCCGTACAGTGATTTCTTGAGTTTACATACTTTATTTTGAACATTATCAAAACCTTCAGGAAGATTCATGTAAATCTCTTCGTTAAGTTCACTTCGCAGGAAAGCAGTCACAACATCCATAATCCATTTGATCGATATCCAAATCATATCGTACAGCCAAACTTAAAAGTACCCTTATGGACGTGTACCTTACGACGGGAGAAAATGTTTCTTGATAATCGATCCCTTGACGTTGCGAATACCCCTTAACGACCAATCTAGCTTTATATTTTTCGACATTACCACTTGCATCTTTTTTCGTCTTGAATGTCCATTTGGAATTTATGGCTTTCTTTCCTTTTGGTAATGAAACTATTTCCCAAGTGTCATTTTTCAAAAGAGCTGTATATTCATCGTTCATTGCTTTTTTCCAGTCAGACATATGTTCGCTCTTCATTGCCTCAGCAACTGTCTTTGGATCTTCATTGTCGTTAGCCATGTACGATAGGTAACCGTATCTTTCAGGTGGATTTCTTATTCTGGTGGATCGTCCTATTCCTCTGTCAGATATGATTCCTTCTGAAGATTCTTCAACAATAAAATCATCTTGGGCATCCAGAAAACTGTTTTCACTTGCCGTTTCGTCACTTATTTCGATTGGTATTTCATTGTTTGAATCCGCTGATGAAATTTCGTCTTCATCCCCCACTGAATCATATCCTGTAAAAATATCACAATAAGATGTATCGTTTGTCTCACCATCCTTTGGAAAAATTTGCTCATGGAAAACTGCATCTCGACTTATTACGACTTCTTTTTTCTTTACATCGTAGAAGCGATATGATTTTGAGTGTGTGCAGTATCCGACAAAAATTACTTCTTTTCCCTTGGCATCGAGTTTCTTCCGCTTTTCTTTTGGAATGTGAGTAACTGCTTGACAACCGAAAACCTTAAGATGCTGCAGATTCACTCTTCTTCCACTCCAGATTTCTTCAGGTGTTTTTTCTTTTGTACCTTTGCAAGGTGTTCTGTTTGTTAAATAAACGGCCGTATTTGCAGCTTCGGCCCAAAATCGTTTGTGTAAACCAGACTCGATGAGAAGACAACGTGCTTTTTCGATTATGGTTCTATTCATTCTCTCTGCCAACCCGTTTTGTTGTGGAGAATATGGAACCGTTGTTTGATGTTGAATGCCTGCATCTGCTAGAATCTGCTTCATCTTAAAATTACAATATTCCTTTCCATTGTCACTTCTAATGGCTTTTATTTTGTTACCAGTCTGATTTTCTACAAAATTTTTGAACTCAAGGAACTTTTCCGCTACCTCATTCTTGCTTTTAATGAAAAACGCAAAGACTTTTCTTGAAAAATCATCAATGAATAAAAGCATGTACTTTGAACCTCCAATTGATTTTTGTTCAATCGGACCACAGAGATCTGTATGTATCAGTTCTAAAATTGATTCTGCCCTAGTACCAACTGAGTTAAAAGGCTGGCGTGCCATTTTACCTTTGATACATGTGATGCAATTGATTTTTGAGCTATCGCAATCAATATTCTGCACCACTTTCGGAATCATAGCTTGTGTGGTTTCGATACTTGGATGCCCAACACGCTTGTGCCAAAGTTCAAAGTGTGAAGTTACATTTTTTGTAAAATATGCACTTTGGTTGTGTGGTCTGTTGAGTCGGAACATATTGTTCACCAAGCTTGCAGTTGCAACAACATTACCCCTTTGGTCTTTTACTAAACATCCATTCTTGGAAAAAATCATTGAAAAACCCTTCTGAACAATTTTCGAGACAGATAAGAGATTAATGCATAAGTCAGGAACGTGAAGGACTTCTAAAAATTCAACCTCACTTTCTTTGAATTTTCCATTAGATATCTTCATATCGACTCTACCTATACCTTGGACTTGCATTTTTGAATTATTTGCAACAATTACCTCAGAATTAAGATTCTCCATCTTACTTGAAAAGCATGCACTATTTGAGCACATGTGAGCTGACGCTCCCGAGTCAAAATACCATTCTTCTTTTTCAAGAGCCGAGACAGAAAAACATCCAAACATCGCATTCTTCTTTTCTTGAAGGTTCTTATTCTTTTTTGGACATTTAGCAGCAATATGGCCAAATTCGTTGCAGTTGTAACATTTAGGACCCTTAAAGTTCTTATTCCCAAAGTTTTTCTTGTTCTTGCCAACAAAAGCAGTATCTTGACTTGAATCCAGATTAATGTCTTGAAGAATTTTGGTTTTAATACTGTCTCCTGTAATAAGAATCCCAGAGCTTTGGATTCCCATTATCATTGGCTTGTATTCTTCGGGAAGACCAGCTAGAAGCATTGATCCTATCCATTCTTCATCTAGGTTGAGACCAACAGACCTGAGCTTGTATGATGTATTTAACACATCGTTAACGTACGCATCTACGGTAGAAAAATCTTTCAATTTTGTAGAACAAAACTTTTGGATGAGCCCAACTCTCCTCACAAGACCAGAATCTTGAAAAACTTTCTGAAGAGAATCCCAAATCTCCTTAGCGCTTTTGCAATGTCTTATATGAGGATAAATGGATGTTTCAACAAGCAATATAAGCTCCGATTTTGCGTTTAAGAGCTTCGTTGCATCCTTCTCCGTCTCACTACCTTCAGAAACAGCCGTCCAAAGTCCTTTCATTTGGAAATAAGCTTCAACGGAAAATTTCCAGTCTTCGAAGTTTTCGCTTCCCCGAAGCTTTTCAATACTGAATTTCGTTTCAGACATCTTTTCCCAATACAAATTTCCTTATTATTTTGTATTTAGTTCGTGATAAGGCCCATAACCTGATGTTTTAAGATTCTGAACAGTATTAATATTTATTTTCAATAAATCAAACATATAAAAATTAGAACAATTTGATAACAATAAAATAAACAAAGTATTTAAAAACAAAGTATCAAATCTCAACTTTCAACAGATTCAGACTTAGCAATTGAGGTATGTATTCTTTCTTTTCCTTTATTCCTTTATTTGCATCTGTATCATGATATGTAGATGAAAGATAGATAGATGGAAAGATTCCTTATTTCATCAATATTTTTGACAATTAGTTTTCTTAAGGGGGTATTCTGATGGTATAAAAATTTAATTTTTTTTTTTTACATATTTTCATAGTTTATTCTTTTCAAAGGATTTTTCAAAATTTTTTCGGAGATATAACAGATTTGGTTTAGATGAACACTCCCGATACTATAGCCATATACCTTCACGATTAAAATACTTTGCGGTTTCTAATTAAGTTTGGTGGTGCACTTAGGTTTTATATATACAAAGTACACGTCACTTTCTTCCCGATTCAAAAGAGCAGATTTTTTGACCCATCATCTAAGACGTTTAGTTTCATATCCTTTCTTAAAAGAATAATAAAAATCATATGAAAAATTGATAGAAAAAATTATTCCTAAAATCGAAGCTTCTAGACCAGAATATCCCTTAATTTAAGTTCATGGTTATGTGAATGTTGATTTAGATTAAAAGATGAACACGAACAGTCCTTCTGTTTTGTCCGGATTTCATTTTCTGGAAGGTAGGAATTACATTTTTCCCCAAATAGAACCTTTTAACCTGTTTAAGAAGCAAAGGTTCCACTACCTTACTTAAACCCAGTGAGACTGTTGGCCTTCTTGGAAGGAATATACTTGTTCGATATTGGAGACATGAACACAAGAGGTAATAAATCATTCCAACAACAGCACACTGATGCAACTGACTACCGAGCGAAAGGTATCAGTCATAACCTCTTCCACTTAATTTGTTAAAATTTTACAACTGTAATTGAATATGAACTTGTTGTACCAATATTAAAAGACAATCATTTAGAGATGCTACCATACTGTCTTCAAATTATAGATAAGTACTGCTCAAGAAAAGAGTTACCATTGAATTCAAATTCAATCGTAACAATAAAACTGAGTTTGGTATTACTTACATACATTCATACATACATTACTTCCATGTACTTCAATAAGTTATTAAGATATGCTTTTGCACCAGTCAAAATGTAGAGTGGGTGAACAGCAGTTTATCAACAAAACCGATGGTATTGCTCCTCAATTAAAATAGAAGGTCATGACTAAAATGAACTTAGCAAAAGTATTCCAATTGTTAAAGATTGATGGTCTATTGTTTTTCGAAAGTAGTACATTCTCCTTTCAGTTGATTTTAAAGGCCGTTCAATTTATAATTGCCTACAACAACTTTCACAAGTGCGATGTACCTGCATACCTGCTATTGAGAGCCAACCATACCTTTACTGCAGTGGGAGAGGAGCACTTTAGGTCAGCTTTGACTTAAAGTTGAAATGAATATCAATTTGAGCATAATAAGTTAGATATTTACTGTCGCAATTGAGATATATCTGGATCTGTTATGTGTTTTATTCATACACGTTTTATCTGAAAGCGCCAAGAGTGTAAATAAGAACATGTTTAGTTCTTTTTTTTTAAATGATGGGTAGTAATGATGGCTTAGAAAATTTAGATTACTTACGTATTACTTTATTATTAAGGGGCTGCGAAGTATTTAGGTATCACTTTCGTACAATCTGTTCATAAAAAAATTCGAAGCCTTTTCGTGTCACGTAGGTATTACTGGAAATGATGCGATGTGAAAATTGTCGCTTTGAATGATTGGGAGAAAGTTTCAACTTGGTTGAAGGATAAATTTTCCATGAATATGGGGAATGGTTTAGTGGAAAATCGCACTTAAGTTTGTCACTCCTCAGGAACAATTAAAAATATGCTGAAAAAAATCGACTATAGTTTGTTTAATGTTCAGGATGTCAAATGATGACAATTTACTTCCAAAATGCTGAACTTTGTAGTCTTTATAAAAGTAGGAGAGAAAAAATCACATTTTTCGAATTTATTTTTGATCAGCTGACAGTAAAATGTATGCCTGGGTTCCTGTTAAAACACTTTGGTAAATTACAATTACGTCCCTTTTCATACCATTAACTAATAATATAGTTATTAGCGAACTTATATTTTTTTTTATCTTCAGATAACTTTTACAGTCGTTGGGACAGAAAAGGTAAACATTTCGCCCAATCCCTCTTTTTTATGCAAACAATTTTTTTGAGATTACAATTAAATATGACATTACGATGATAGAGAATACGAAAAAAGTGAGTCCTGCAGTTCTGTCTGTTTGTCTATCTGTATATGGATCTACAGCCTGAACCGCTTGATCGATATTCCTCAAATTATGCAGTTATTGTGGGGCAGCCTATAAATGGATTTCGGAATTGGGTTTCTAGGTCTTGAAATGACTGTACCTACCATTTGACAAACAACCTTTATGAAAATACTAGTTTTTGTCGAAAATGGCTCTAAAGATAAAATTTTATGTGAAAGATTATTTCTTAGCACTGTTATTTTGAAAACCGACTTTCTCGTTAATGTCTTACACGATTCTAACGAAATACTAAGTTAAAAAAATTCTATGCGCTTCAAAAGGGATTGCGTATCAACATTTGAAAAATTTTATTTTTTGAAAATTTTACTAATTAACACATCGGGTTTCTTACAGGGTGTCCGGTAATTCGTGTTACATACTTTGGGATGTGATTCTTGGTCATATTCTAAGTAATATGACCAATTTACAGTAAAGTCCGTTTCTCAACTTTGACATCACTTTTTGACAATTTAAGAAAAGGCTAACTTCGGTGTACCCTGACTTGTATTAAATTCGATATCTCTGTCAATACTGATGATAGAGACCTAATCTTAGACTTGATTTTTTGTAGAAATTATAATCTTTAAGACTGAATTTAAGTTGAGCTTCTGTAGGCTTAGGGTTGCCCGATTTTTAATTTTAAATGGTGTTCAAATTTTCTTGCCAGCAAAGTTTTTTTTTTCAGAAAATGCCTGATAAACATAGAGTTTCTTTATTTTTTACAGATGAACAAAACAATAATAAAAAAAAAAATCAGTAATAAGTAGACTCAAAACGCTCGAAGAGTTTGTTAGCCTTAAACCGCTTTTATCTAGATTCTACCATAAGTGTTCTTACGGGACACTGTCTAATAGGAAGACTCGCCAAAAGACTTGGTGTGTTTTCCAATGATTTCTGCAGAAGCTGCATGGACGAAGAAGAGGAAGAAACCGTTCAACACCTTCTTTGCTCATTCCCTGCACTACTTCATAGGAGGAAAACTCATCTCGGTGAATTATTCTTCGATGATACTAGCGACTTAGCTTACATAGACAATAAAAGTCTTTCGAAATACATTAAAAGTTCCGCGTGGTTCGACTAGCGGGTGATTAACTGGCTAGTCCCGTAATGGAAGATAAATGGGTGAGCAACTCGTTAATCTTACATCGGGTTTCTGAGATCAGTAGGTGATTAACTTGCTGATCTGATCTGACTGATCTCTGTGGTATCACAATGGACCCTTGCGGCCTAAGTGTGTTAGGCAATAATGTACTCATTGGCTGACAGCCCCTTCCATTTAACCTAACTTAGGTTTCTATCATCAGTATTGACAGAGAAATCGAATTTAACACAGGTCAGGGTACACCAAAGTTAGCCTTTTTTTAAATTGTCAAAAAGTGATAAGTTGTGAAACGGACTTTACTGTAGAACATTTTTTTTCTTAGAATATGACCAAGAATCACATCCCAAAGTATGTAACACGAATTACCGGACACCCTGTATTTTTGAATATTTTCAAAACTGTTTCCTTGATTTTTTGCATGTTTTTTGTCGAAACATCTTCTGGCAAGGTCTTAAGACCTGCATACTTGAACTTTAAAAAACTAATTTTTTAAAAAATTGATTTTTAAAAAAGTTGCCTCTAACGATATAATAATAAATAAATAAACTATATACAACAATAAACTTTCAATGTTTAAACGTATTAAAAATTGCTAAAAAGTGGCGTTTTTAGATTTCGCAATAAACCTCCGGAATATTTAATTTAGTTTTGGCAGCCCTGTACCACCAAATATATTATGAAGAGCATTAAGCCTTATACTCGGCCTCAAGACTTTGATATTGTACTTAGCACACAATCGCAAGTTCGTGCGACATAGTCGTGTCTATTTTTAATTTTGCAATGCATATCTGATCTGACAGACTTTCCCGGAGGCACAACAATGGTCAGAGGGCCTTGGGGTCCAACGCGATTCACGGACATACAATTTTTTGTAAATTCTGAACGATGGTTCTCTTTCAATCTCTATGTATCTATCTTTAACGTAATAAATAGACACGTCAACCCTTATGCAAGGGGAACTACATGGAGTGTATTTACTATTCAAAAGAATAATGGCGAAATTCGGAAGATGAATGTTATTTTGAAATTGATAGATAAAACTGCTCTCATCTAGAAACTACTATGACTGAAACAAAGTAGGAGGAGGGAGGACTTGTTTTCGAAGGCACACTGAAGAGAAATCTCGATAGGCTTTTGCATTATAGATCTTAGCGAACGTCTCAGAAAGCAACAACCATTTCGTGGTTTAATTTTTTGAGAAAATAGCGCACTCTGCCGAGGGATTCTATTATATTTCAATTCTTTACATAAACGCCCTCAGAACGTTAAAATTAAAAATACCACTTTAGAAATCGAATATTGAGTTATTTTTTCTCGAAAGAATTTATTATTTAAAAATTTTATTTCAAGACGGACTACTTTTGCACCGCACCTTATTTCTTTTTATTCCTTGACGTAAAAACATTTGCCGTTTAGACTTAGTAACCTGTAATTGTGGTTGTTCAGTATGAAAACCACATTCTCACTATCGTTTCCCACCTTCTTCAATAAGCAATAAAAAAGTGCAAATAACAAATCTGTACTGCTAACAGAGTTTTATCATGTACCTTTATAAAATGGGAAAAAATGTATTCAATTGATTAACCTTACCTGAACTTGGTGAAATGAGCTAATATATTGTACAGATGAGCAAATGTGGTACCCGTGGTGTGATGGATAGCATATCCGCCTGTTAATCCAGAGGTTCGAGTTCGAATCCCACCAAGATTTCGCGAGGAATTGGCAAGTCCTCCGTTAGTATTCATTGCCATGAAAAGCGCTTTCTCAGAAAATTGTAGGTCCCCTCCATTCCCTCACAAGGGATGGTTGTGAGAAATGCGCTAGGCCCAAGGGCTCCTCGCTCTGTTGCGCCACTCTATTTATTTATTTATTTAGATGAGCAAATGATGAAAACGTCAAATCGTGTATGTCACTTTATCAATATGAGTTAAAGTCATCAGACGAAAGAAATTATCGACGAATTGGACAAAACTTGACAATTGGAGGTAGTGTGGGATTGCGTCTAGGGGATCCGCTTAAGACCGGGAAAATAACACCAGTGCGGAGAACTACTCTTGCCAATCGCTGCTCCTCTAGGTAAGGCGATTGAGAAATAAAATCCTCTCTTGAAAAACCAAGGTAACTCTTTATAAGATCACCTCAGTCCGTCTATATGGCGGCTTGGAAGCATGAACCTTATCTAAAGCAAATGAGAAAACCCATAGTCGCTTCGAAAGAAAAATACTCCGAATGATCTTTGGTCCCATATGTGAAGACATTGCGTGGAGAAGAAGATTCAACAACGAACTGTGTGAGCTGGGACATAAGAAAAGCTAGAAGAGTACGCATCGCTAGAGTGCGATGGTTGGGACACGTTTAGCAGATGGACAAAAACGGCCCGGATCGACTTATTTTCGAATGCAAACTCAGGAGAAAACGCGTAAGGGGAAAGACGAAGACCTTGTCGTAAATGGCGTAGTCAAGTGGTCAAGTCAACCAAGTTCGAGTACAAAATTGGAGAGAGCTCCCTCAAAATTGAATTCGTTATCGTAAGATGTTAATTGAGGGCCATGTTCACCCCGAGATGTAATGCCTACATCCATTCTTAGTCAGAGTACAATTCACATGTTTGGTCAAGTTAATCGCAATACACGCCTCGCAAGGAATGCTAATCAGTTTACTATGAAATATATATTCAGTCTTTAGCCGTACGACCCGGAGGTGGAATGCTATTCCTAACTCTGTCTTTCCCTTACATTGTTATACACAAAAATTTTAAAACAATGTGCATCGGCCCCTCCCTTTTAATCCTTTCCTACTTCCTTCACCGCTCGCACTGTCTTAATAACATTATAAAACTATTCATAACCCCTTGATGTGCGCGCATATTATATAAAAAAAAAGCCAACCTAAGTTGAAATCTGTGGTGAAATCCAAGTTTGTGCCTTGAATTAACGACTATATTTTGGTGCGGTTTAGTTTCATAATACTATCTCTTTTCTTATTGTTTCCTCCGCTCTGATGGTGAATAGCGTTTATTACGGCAGCTAAAAATGATAAGTTTTCCAAATTCTCCACTGTATCAAACTCGAAAACAGAGGAAAATGTCAACTTTTTAAATTGGTTTAAAACCAACTAACAAAGTTTTAAATCAATTTAAAAATTTGACGTTTTTCCATTGTTTTCGAGTTTGATACAGTGGAGAATTTAACTTATCATATTTAGCTGCCGTAATAAAATGGCGGCCAATAGTTTCCGATCAGGGCTCGAGGGTTGTCGGTAGAAATTAGCTTGTGGATACATCGCACCACCTTTCCAGCAGTTGTTCGCTCTGGTTGTACTCTGTGGTGTAGGTCACATTCAATGACTCATTCAATTGAATGACTTATTAGATTAAATAACTGATTTGATTGAATTATTTATTCGATTGATTGACTCATTTGATTGAACGACTCATTCGATTGAATGACTCATTACATTAAATGAATCATTTACTTGAATGGCTCATTCGACTGAGTGACTCATTCAATTAATTGAATCAGTCAGTTGAATGACTCTTTTTTCGTTGAATGATTAAATTTAAGCTGAATTTGATGTAAGGACTCAAATTTTATTTTTTGGTGAATTTTTTCAGTCTCATATTCTGATTTAGATTTCCAGTAAATGAGTACCTATATCATTCGTATAGTTTCATAATGTCATTCAAAGCGCTTTTGGATCCAAAAATAAGGGCAAAAAAACCAAAAATAGCAATAAATATGTTCTTCCAAAGAATCCAATTGAATTTTCCAAAGCCAACTTCCAAATTCATAACCGTCTCAATAAGAACCTTTGAAAACCCAAATGCAAATGAAATCATCTAAGTAATTGTGAATTATTATTTACAGGCATCATAAGTCCAAGTGTTGAAAAACAAAAAGCCCCAATAAGGCCCATAAACGGAGCAATGGACGGTACGGCAACTGCTAGTCCTACTGCTGAAATGACTAGCACAGTTCTGAAAAAACACAAGTTGGTTTAGTTAAAGTGAATCAAAAATCACACAAAACTAATTTCACGTTGCTTATTTTTTAACATACCTCACAATATAGTTCCCCAGAAGAGGAGTATTCACAAAATATTCCTTAACACCATTCCATGATATTTCCAAGCACACTGTAAACTGAAGCCCAAAAGAACAAAACATTGCGAGGGCTATGAGCAAGTGTACCAATTGAGCCGGCCTTCAATTTGAATTTGCTGAAATATATTTGACAATATTTTTAGGAAATTGAGCACCTACAACTCATCAACGGGCAAGTTCAAAGTAATAGTTTCTTCTGTTCCACTGCCATATCGCCAATAGCCCAGGAATCCAATCGTAATGCAAAGCACTGCAACTCCACACATGCCCTGAGAAAGAATACCGAAAGCACCCAAAAAATGCGTAGGAGTACGCATACTGTTCTCCAAAGGCATCATTATACCAATTGCTTCCATGGCAAAAATTGTTATCGCAAAAAATGCCGGCAGTTTATCAAGCCGAATAAAGTTTCTATCTCCAATCGGTGGCAGATCGATTAGCAAATAGTAACAAGTAATGGCAAGACCACATCCAACGAACACATTTGCCACCATGGAAATAGGGGCTAGTTGTTTAAGATCCGGCACCCACGTTAGAAGGACCAAGGGAATAAGCAATGCTGCTATGAGAAGACGCTCGTTGAAATGATCTCCTGTCCAGTGTTCCAATACCTAGAGGTGGAAAGTGATGTTATCAAAAAATATATAGTCTAAAGCGCCCTCTTCTACCTAAAACTATATTATTCAATGAGGAAGAAGGGAGGGCATATAGAAGAACAAGAGAGTCTTCTGCGGCAAAGTAGTGCCATTTTACCAACAAGCCAAGTTTGACCTACAACCCTCGACTGGGAACCCTTGCCGCCATTACTGTTATTTTTTTATTCTTCTTTCAGTTGGTATGAAATCAATTTCAAGTGAACATGTTTTCGATATTTTCTTGTTTGTCACAGAGGAGAATAAAGAAAAATACGAGAGCAGGTCAATAAGTCCGGGACTTTTTGAATCTCCCGCCTCTTAATTGAAATGGCAATACTGCGGTAACGTCAACAGTCATCTATCAGTTGACTCTTGTTTGACTGAAATGGCGCAAAAAATAGTGCACAACACACGGGGAGTAAACAGCAGTCAAAACAGTGGGTTTCTCGAGGTGAATCATTTTTTTCCATTTTCTTCTCAGTCATTAGGTCTGTATCTTTACTCACCCGTGGGATCCCGTGGGATCCCGCGGGATCCCGAAACGTGTATCTTTACTTTTTTTTGACGTAAAAGTGGCAGAGCTTTTGCTTTTTTGTCACTTCCCCTCCAGCAAGAATTTGCACGAACAATTTGCTCGTGCACTTTCTTAAGGCCTCAACCCATAGAATCCGTTGCGTCCGTTCGCTCTCGGATTCACCTGACAGCTCGATTAAATACACACGATCTTATGAGAGGTGACCCATAAGCATCGGATGCAACGGACGCAACGCAAAAAGTAGCCCAACTTTTAACTTTTTGCGTCCGGCAGAAGAAAGACATGCGCAGTAAGAACCAATTTGAAATTTTCTCTCTGATGACATGCGCAGTAAGAACCAATTTGAAATTTTCTCTCTGATGACATGCGCAGTAAGAAGCAATTTGAAATTTTCTCTTCTGCTAACATGAGTGGTCTTGTTGAGTTGAGACACCGCTACGGATTCTATGGGTCACCCCAATCCGTTGTGTCCGGCAAAACTCACAGCTGTCAGGTGAATCCGGCAGCGAACGGACGCAACTGATTCTATGGGTCGGGGCCTTTACTTGTCAAATCGGCTGTTTGTGAAATCAGCTGATCGAAACATTTCGATTGAATTCAAATTTATTTTTGAAATTAAATGATAAATGAAAAGCATAATCCCTCTTTATTGGTTTGAAAATTCAAAATAATGTTAAATATGCAATGCAATATTGCTTTGAGTTCATTTTAACACGTTTTTCAAACAAAATTGTTTGTATGTTTGTTTGCTATCTCTACTATGAATGTCATTCAGCCAGAATCATCCCAAAACGTGTATCTTTACTTTCCATTTTCGGATGGAGGTTACAAAAACAACATTAAAAAGCTCGAGCCCAAACTTTTTCACGGGCTTTTACCCAAGCTTTACCCAGAAAGTAAAGAAACAGACCTAATGTGGTAGTCTGATATTAACGGCTGTCAAAAACAAACTAAATGTCGTAGCTTGTTCAATTTTTGACAAGATTCAACTGACAGATCATTGTTGACGAGAGCAGTGTTGCGATTTCAACTATTCAAAAAGTCACGGATTTATTGACTCGCCCTCGTACGTACAAAGCTGCAATGCCGTAATTAATATTGTTTGCAATCAAAGTGAAAACTAATCTACAAAAATGAAAATATTCATTATTGCTATTTCAATTATATCCACTGAAATAGCCGTTAATTTAAATAAGACACTTTTACGGATTTCTCTTCCAAAAAAGTATGAAGGTGTTTCAGGCTGTTTGAAATACGAGCAATGATTGAAAACAGCCATAAGCAAGTTTAAGGTTTCTTTCGCAGTTTTTATTGTGCAATGTTGTTGTAGGTATATAACGGCCCTTTTTAATTAGGATGGATAATAATTGATGAAACCAACCAAATAGAGTTTTTACTGAACTAGATGAACAACGAGACCCTGAACTAGGTTCCCTTAGCTCACTAGAGGCGTTGCCTTTTTGATTTTCTTTGTCTTTGAATTTCAAATTGCCTTGCTTACAGTCAACATACATTGGCCCATGATGGAAACAATTTGAAGAAATGCGATAAATTTTCGTTCAAGACAGCTGTGCTAGGATTATGGTCGGCATTTCGGCAACTCCAGGACGTTTTAATCAATTAAGGAGCTCGATAAGGGGTCGAAATCTAAGACAGATTTTAGAATCAAAATGTCAATACGAAGCTGATCCCAAACAAGCTGTATGTTGATTCAAGAAAACTCTTACAGCAATAAAAATAAGAAGATTATACAAAAACCTATAACTCACCTGTTGAAGGTTCTTTCCAACAATCACAGTATACACAGAGCACGTCCCAAAATATGTTAGAAAAAGTCCAAAGAGAATTAAGATCTTGACGAATCTAGCGCTTTTCTGTGCAAACTTTGGACCGGCCAAGAAAGCCCTTTCCGAAACTTCAGCGAAAGTCATGTTTGACATTTGCTCGGTATGGTAAAGACGATGTGAACATTTGACCTAAACTTGTAGAAAAATATGATTTTAACAAAATTTTATCAAAACTATGTTTCTCTACTTACCAGCACGTGAGCACAGTGAGTGCAAATAAGTGCCGTCAAAATTGTTGTGAATACTCCGAGAACAAGTCCCGAATACATAAAAGCAATTGGCATTGAAAGGATTCCCGTTCCAAGAGCAGCTTTGAGTAAATGTGTAAGAGTTTGAGCATCTCTAAATTTAAATCAAAAAAATAAAAAACATCTTGAAGTGAAAATAAGCGAACACTAACAATAAGTGGAAGTCGTTTTATTTTTGATCACATTAAATTAAATTAATTTGTTCTAATCAGAAATTTTTAACTTACGTCATTGCGTTCTTCTGAGTTAAGCGGCCTGCGAACGGATCAAAGTTTTCTGTGTTAGCCATTTTGTGGTCTTAAATGAAATAACATTATTTTTACCAGAAACATATTAAGCATCGAGAAGGTTTGTGCTCTGAATGTTATGAAAAGCTACATAAATATTTTTACACAAAGTTAATTAAAAGAGGTTGAGAAGAGAGCGAATGTTTACATTAAAGTCTTTCAACAAAAAAAAAAAAAAAAACATTAACGAAATCTAGAATCCAATTATAATGTAGATGAAATTTTAAATTTCTGTTTTGTTTGGAAAACTTTAAGCAAAGATTCATTTTTTATTTAGTGTATTCCTTTTAATTTAACACTAGAAAAACTGCTGCTTCGATTACGAAACGAGCCGTGGATGACTACTATTTTGATAAATCGTTTAACATATGCGAAATGGATAAAGGAATGGTTAAGCTGAATAAAAAATCAAAAATCACTCGGGCGTATGAGTACTATTTTCGCGAAGTCTGAAAATATGCCTTCAAGAAAAAAATTACAAAAAAAAGAAGGTGCATTGTACAGGTACATATGTAAGCACATAGTACACTTTTGTAAGTTATAAAAACAAGAAAACCTCATTGTTCCGAAAAATCAAGAAACCAGCAAATTCATCTACATTCTACAAACACCACTGAAGTTCGTTCATTTATAGGAAAAAAAACAACCAAAGATATAACGTCATGAGTATAACGACGTTTGCAAAAGAAAATTTATGTTGTCTGTTTTAGCTTCTTCAGTTCTTCAAATGTGTTAAATTAAACCAAAAATACGAAAGATTCAGTTGGTACTTACATGATCCTTAAGAAAGATGATCCGCATCCAAACTTGAGTGAAATTAAAGGTAATAAGAAAATAAGAATCAAATTCAAGTAAAAAACTTTTAATTTTTGTAGTTTCATTTGATTGAAATTAGTCTCAAATTAAAATTTAAAGTTTTCTTGAGTACTTTATTTAGCTACCGGAGGGCGTGGCTCGGGTCCTACGGTTATCTAGTATATAGCATCGATATAAGGCGCCATTATTGGATGCAGGAATGTGGTTGAGAGACATGGTACTAACATTGTAGACGAGGTAAAATGTACGAAACAAGTTGTGGTACTCGAAATTGAGAACTTTTGGTCCTTGATCTTGCTGCACTGCTCGCAATATGGCAATTAAATAAAACCTATGTTAATGAGGGATATTGTAGCATTCTAGTGTTGAAAGAATTTAGGAAATCAGTTAAAAAGTTTTTAGATTCCCCTTTACGTTTTCGTTCCCTTACGAAAATGGGGATGATATATAGTCTATGTTACTCGGGGATAATGCTACATTCTACCGGTGAAGAATGAAATCTAGACCATTTCTGCTCTAGATTTAATTCAAATAGTTTCAATGCTTTTTGAGCCTATTCAATAAATAAATAAATAAATAAATAGGGTGGCGCAACAGAGCGAGGAGCCCCAGGGCCTAGCGCATTTCTCACAACCATTGCCGGTTCCGAACGGCTAATCAATAAAGCTCTTTTCGTGGCAATGAATTTATTAACGCAGGACTTGCCAATTCCTCGCGAAAGGTGATATTCGTGGAAAAACATTTTTGCCTATTCAATACAAGCACTAACTTCTCGTTAAAAAAAGCCAATTGATCAACCATTTGTTATTATGTTAGTCAATTTATAAATTTTTCCCAATTTGAACAGTGTGCCTGTATGTGCCAGGTGCTGCTATACGACCATTTATACTGGGCCGTAAAGTTTAATTTTTTGCAGAGTGAAAATCTCTCTTCTTCTCCATCCTCATAAAAATAGTTGATACCATTTTTAAATATGGTATCGCTAAGACATTTATGACACAATTACAGTGGGTATCAAAAAATTCACATACTTTTCACATGAAGTGTATTCTTCTAGCAATTATTTTATTACTAGCTAGTTGTAATTCTCTATTTCTTTACTTATTTTTTAACAAAATCATAAATTAAAATGAAAAAACAACAAAATCAGTTTTTTAGTGAGTTTTTATTCAAATCAGCTTGTTTTTTAAACTAACATTGCAATTCGTAAAAGTGTGGACAGTTAATAGCTCGGTGTTTTGATTTCTTTTTTGTTTTTGTCTTTACAAATAAATGCAGCCACATTGCTTACAAAAATAGTTTTCTTTTATAAAAAAAATATTTTCTTCTTCAAAAGTAAAATAATAATGATCGCATTAATAATTGTTACATGCCAACAACTGACATGTTTAGCTAGTTTAATAAATTAAAATACAGTAATGAGTTTCCTATTAAACGAATTCTAAGTTCTATAGGATAACAATATCTTATAGGTGTATATTATGTAGGTACTATTAATTTTAACTCAAACGCACTACAGTAAAGGCATTAAGCTTTAATCAAACACGTTTCATGCTAAGTAAATTGTTTCAATTAACATTTAAAACATCTTATCTATAATGAACTTTTGAAACATGGTTTATGATTATGGTCTCAAAAAAACATTGTGCTCTAGTTAAAAGAAAAATAATGTTTTGGAGGCACTTCAAATAATATTTAGTTTGTATTTCTAGTTTGAAAAATGATTTACAAACACCAAACAAAGTTTTATATTCCACAAGCCAGTGTTATTTCGGTTGTTTATTTTTCATTTTATACAGCACAGCCATAGGGTTTCATTTTTTTTGTATATACTACAAATAGTGTTCATTTTAAAATACATTTAATTAATATTGATACAAATCTGTACTGGCCATAAAACGTTAAGTCTTTCCCGCTTTGAGCGCAAACAGATTCAGAAACTAGCTGAAGTATGAAAAATCAACATTATATAAAATACTGAATGGTTTTTTCTCTTTCTGTTGCTCTCCAAACGGAAACTAAAGCTTAAATTGATTCTCGTCAATGAAGTTTTTTTTAAATATAAGCAGTTACATGCCATCCTGAATTATCGTTTTCGGGTTACTTGTTTTCTAGGTAACACCAGTGCATATCAAGACTAACAATATTAAATGAATGCGCATAAGATAGAAATTGAGATCAGGTAAGAGTGGATAGCGAGTTGTAAGAATTGTGGTTGCCATTGGTCGGTCGGTTCATAAACAAAGCAAATACACTTTCTGAGTCTAATTGATACTTCTTGTTTTATCCATATCTGATAATTTCATTGAAAAATGTCTCGAGACTATTTTACTTCACTTTCAATAAACGAATATTTGGAAGCCCTGTAAAGAGGCTACAAATTTGATTGGCAGTGTTATAAAATGAAGCAATTAGTTAATGTTATACTAAAAGGAAAATCCTAAATGTATTTCAATTAAACTGGATAATTGGCTTTCTCGGTACGTTGTTAATGTGTTGCAAGTACTTTACAAACTAACATTTTTCTTGTTACTTTACAAATAAACTTTCTTTTTGATAAAATTAAGATAACAGAACGACATATGTATATTTTTTCGACCCATTGGGTTGTTTATTAACATAAATTTGGTAACATAACAATAGACGTTACACTTACACTAAATTGTCGAGAACAATTATTGCTAACATAACAATTTTTTACAACTCGCCTTGCATATATCAAAAAATAGACCTCCTAAGTTCAAAAAGTGATATTTTAAGATTCTTATGGCTTCGCGTACCTCAATCAATTACCTAAGTTAAAACTAAAGGTACACAAAAATACACTTGATCGCAATTTCAACTTAATTTACAAGAACACTCACTTGGAAATACCACTTCTTGTCATAAGAGAGACCTTTATACACAATTTCAACTAGCAAACGCACTGCTTACATCCTATTTAAATATTTATATATAAAAATTAAATTTAAAAAAGAAGACCCTGCGGAGTAAAATGAAGAATGTCTTTTTGTTTTTGTTTTTCTTTCTCAAAATAATAAGGCCAGCAATGTCTTTATGTGTAAATCTTTAAAATGTCATCTATAGCACTCAATGATCCAAAAACTAATGCAAACAATCCAAACAGGGTAATGAAAATGTTCTTGAAAAGAATCCAATTGCAAGGGCCGAAACCAGTTTCTAAGCACATTATGCACTCAATTGCGGCCTAGATGTGAAAAAGAAAATACGAACAAATTAAAAACATGAATGACTTTAAAAGAAAAAGAAAAAACTTACGGGCATAATAAGACCAAGGATTGAAAAGCAGAAGGCACCGATCAGGCCCATGAATGGAGCAATTGTTGGAACAGCAATTGCCAATACTATAGAAGCAACAACCAATACAGTCCTGAAAAAAAAGATAAAATATTGTTAATATTATTTGATTTCTCTTAAGAAAAAAAGCTCATACTCCAATAAATATAAGAATCAATTCACAATAAACATTTGGATGTGAATGGTTATTGAAACGAAGTACTTTTGAAAATTATTACTATTTGATTCAACAAATTCGCGACGAAAAAGAAAAGGCAGGCCAAAACACTCCTGGTACAAGCAAATGCAAAAACAGCAGCATTTGGTTGGCCTCAGACATGGAACAATCCAAAACCGGGAGGCTTGCTGACGCTTTCTGAGGTCAACGCGGCGTACCTCACAGGCGGATCACTAGTGTGAAGCAGAAAAGTGGGAGAGTTGTGATCGCTTCAAGATCACTACTCGTAACGCCGGAAATGAAAAGAAGAAGAAGATCGTTTATTGCTTTATGAACGACACCTGCGACGATCCAGACAAAGGAGATATCTCGAGAAAGATCCTGTCAATGTGTGACTGCATATAAGGCTACGTTGGAAGGGGGAGGATACTGCAAGCGGCAATACCTCAATCGAATTTCAATGTGACTTCAATTCACTAAATTCAAAATGAATGAGAATTGAAGTTATTGTATTCTGCATTCGAATGAATTACTTCTTTTACAACTTTGTCTACTGGTTTCCAAAGATGGCCAGCTCATGTAAGCAGTTCTGATGCAATTTTTATGAATTCTGTTCGTTTCTTGCTCTAGTAGCATAATGCAGTTTTAAATCAAATAATGATTTATCTTGATCCAATTTATTTACCATATTTATATCACGGTGTTCTGAGACCCAACTCAGAGTGTTTTTGAGTTGAACAGTCTTGATTGATGCTGAACCTTCCCATTTATTTAAATATTGTGCCTTTGAAAGAGATGGCTTTTGTGGCCGCTTGGATACCTATGAAAATGTCAATATTCTCTTTGGCTAGTTTTCACGTGACGCGACGTGATGATTCTCAGCTCCAACTTGAAACACGCTGCTTTATGATTTATTGATGTGATGGTTGTCTTAAAAGATGCCTAACCCAACCACTTGTTCAATTTTGGAACCTTCTGTATATGAAAATCCATGACTACCATAATTTTCCTTTGAACATTACCTTGGCTTGTATGGTTAGGTGGTGTATATTTTTCTAAAGAATATTTATATCAGTTGCTGTCATTAAGATTCTGAAAGCACGTTCCTCTAGTAATTGTAGTGTTTGAGTTTTATTGCGATTTTAGTCGACATATAAAGATCAAGAGCAGTCAGGGAAAGAAAATATTCTAGAACTGCCTTTGTTAGGTTTCTCGTGCTATACGGCGAGGCATGGCCTTATCTGAGCTGGATGAGGAATACCTTGGTCGTTTTGAAAGAAAAATAATTTGACTTATCTATGGTCTAGTTTGTGAAGACAATTGGAGAAGAAGATTCAACAACGAACTGTATGAGTTGTACGATGACATCAGCATATCTAAAAAGAGTTCGCATCGCCAGACTACGATGGCCACGTAGAGCGGATGCACATCAACTCACCGATTCGATGGTTTTCGAAAGCACATTACAGGTAAATTGCGGAAGGGTGCAGTCAAATGAAAGAAGACCACAACCAACTTATAGTGCAAAACTTAAGAAAACTCAACTAAAATCGAAATTGCTAGCGAAAGATGTTGGTTGAGAGCCAGGTTCACCCCGAACTGAAACGGCCACCTAAATAAGTAGTAAATCACTTTGTTTCGTGAGCACCGCCGTAAAAATATCTTATAATGGAAGATGTGTTACTTTTTTCAGAACAAATATTTGTTTCAAGACATTTTCTAACCAAGATCATCCCAATAGACGCTATTAAAAAACCTCAAAAATTGGCTTTTAAACTGCTTCTGTTGTTGTTTACAAATCCAAATATCAAAGCAGTAGAATCGCAGTCGTTATTGAGGACTTAGAAAGGCCATATCTTGGGATTATCTATTTAACGAGGATGATAATAGAAATCCCTCTGTCAATCAGAATGCTCCATTCAAGGTGGACAATAATTGAAAATTTCGTCCCACATACATGGAACAGAATTTTAGTTTGCTTTATGCTCAAATCAAAAAGCCCTTGATGATGAACTTGTCAAGGCAACTGAAAATCAAAGAAAGTAAAGCTGGTGAGAGTGAGTTGACAGAGTAAAAAGTAAAAAATCACAAAAGACTAGACGAGCAGATCGTTGATTTAATGCTCAAAAGAAAGATCCTGGAAAATCTGTGAGAACAGTTATTTCATACTTTGTACTGAATCCAATATGATCGCGGAGAGAAATAATCAAATTCTGGCATCAGAACTCTTTTTATAAAAAAGTACAAGAGCAATAGCAGTTGATTGATCTTAAACATGCAACAATTATAAAGTTAGAGGACTGCTTAACTTTATAATAACACCAGAGAGAGCTTTACAAATGGATAACTTGTGTAAAGCAGACAAGATCTCATTTAGATGACAATATTCATAGCAGTGATAGTTGTGATAACTTTTAGATTCAATCAGCAGAAAAACCTCAAATGAATATGAGCATAATGTTTCAAGTGCCAGAAAGTGAAATTTTCAGGAGATACAAAAAACAAGTAAGCGCCCGGCACATACAATAATTTACTGCAATAAAACGTATTTCAGTTCGTGTGGCGTTTAAGTTCCAAGTTTTATGCTTAATTTTGAAACATTTTCGATATATCCGACTAGATATATCCAACAAATTGATTAGGTATCATCAACCTCATTGTGCTATGGGTCAAATCTACAAAAAGAAGTTGAAATCAACATTTATAAACAATCTTTCTCAGAGTTCGACGACAAATCAATAAATAAATGCCAAGCGAAACTGAATGAAAAGATTTGGAAAACCCAAAATGCCTATACAGCTTTTTTATCACCCAGTTACTCTGGCTTACTAACTATGTCAACAATAAAAAATAAAAATGAAAAGCAACAATGTGTAAAAAATTTACGATAAAACTTTGCAGCGCAGTCATTTTTGTCAAGAAATTTCATTAAGTTAGCCTCATTTTGATGATTCAGAGATGTAAAAATAGCGTTAAATTTTTGCTTTTGACAACTTTTTTGCAGAATACTGTTGACTATTACTTAATTGACTTGTTTTTGTTTTGAAAGATTATAGGTCACATTCAAACTCTTCGATTTTCAACGAAAAAAAAAATTTTTCTCAACCTACCTCAAAACATAATTGGCAAGAGTAGGTCTCTTGGTGAAGTTGTCCTTGATTCCATCCCATGCGATTTCCAGGCAGACAGTGAATTGAAGTCCAAAAGTGCAATAAACTCCCAAGGCGATCAACACCTTAACGAGTTGGGCTGGTCTGAAAGGGGAAAGAAACATTACATCAATCTTAGTACTTTAGATGATTTTATGTTTTTTGTACTCACAATTCTTCAACTGGTAGATTCAAGGTTATACTTTCTCCTGTATCCGCTCCAAAACGCAGATATCCCAAGAATCCAAGTAGTATATAAATGACTGTTACTCCTGACATTCCCTTAGAGAGAACTCCAAAAACACCAACAAAGTTCTGAGGTGTTTTCATACTGTTTTCCAGTGGCATAATAACTCCAATGGCTTCCATTGCGAAAATTGTAATAGCAAAGAATGCAGGCAACGTGGACAGCTGCACGTATTCCCGTTCATGTACTGGAGCTAAACCAATTATTAAATAATAGAAGGTGATTGCGAGACCAAGGCCCATGAAGACATTAGCAGCCATTGATACAGGGGCCAAGCTTTTGAGATTGGGAATCCATGTAAGTAGGATCAATGGAATCAACAGAATGGCGATCAAAACTTGAAGATTTACACTTCCTCCAGTGTAATGATCAATTACCTAGAAATAAATATGTAGTTACTAGAAAGAAATGAAAGCATCACAAGTCACAGCGTTGTGACATGCTGAAAAACACTAGGTCGAGTTTTGTGGGGTTTGGGGTGCATCGGGGTAGAAGAATGCTTACCTGTTGGAAATTTTTAGCTACGATAACAGCGTACACAGAGCAAGTACCGAAGTACGTTAAAAACAATCCGAAAAGGATAATAATCCTTGACGGTACGGCAAAACAGCGTATCCATTTCGGACCGTTTCTAAATGTGATCTCTGATATTTCGGCGAAACTCATCTTTGACTTTTGTTCTTTGTAATATAATCTGTGTCCACATTTAACCTGAAAAAGTATTCAAAATTTTACATTTTTGTTCCTTTGTAGAAAAATTGTCAAACTTACCAAAACATATGCGCAGTGGGTGCATACTAATGCTGTGAACATTGTTGTGACTATACCAAAAAACAATCCCGCATACATAAACGCTATAGGCATAGATAGGATACCAGTCCCAAGAGCGGCCTTCAGAAGATGTGTAAGGGTTTCGTTGTCGCTAAATTTAAAAATTGGAAGTAATGTTAAATAAATGTCTATACAAGAACAAGCATATGACTCACGTTGTTGCACTTTCCAATGTTAGACGTTCCGAAAACGGATCATATCGTTTTTCGCCTCCTTGTTCAGGATCGGCCATTCTGTATCTAAAGTTATGAAGTTAGATTATTATTTTCCAAACACAATTGATTGAGCTCCTTCCCCAACCTAGCTAAGCTAAACTATGAACTCGACTAAAAGGTTACCCTAAAATTAAGCTACAAATCGAACTGATTTCATTTTTGGTTTTCTTTACAAAACTACTTCTGAACGTCATACCAACGAAATTCGCAATGTCAGTAATATGCAATTTTGCACGTAGAAGCATTTAATGCAGTAATTTATGAATGCAATTGCATCAGGAAAGTTAGGTCTTATGAAAAAATTTTTAAATATTCATGTTTCTCAAAGAATACCCCAAAGGAATGATGAGGGCAGACAAAAAAAACCAGTAACATAATGTACTACACCACTCGTGGTTTCAACTTATTGTGATATGTTATTTCTTATGTAAAAAATGCCAGTTCATATTCGGAATATTTTTGTGTAGAATGTAAATTGAAATTGAATCCAATCGAATATTCATTTCCATTGCTACGAAAGCAGAAAGAAATTCCCTTGGAATGTTATTGTTTAGATTTTTGTTTTGTATTTTGTTTTATACAGTAGAACCTCGATGTGTTTTCTCTTTTGATTAGTATTTTGCAAAAACTCTTATAATTAAGTTGGGAGAGAAAGTAGTCGTGTCTAAAAATGCATCGAAATACATCACCACCGATTCTCCGTAAGCATAGGTATCATACTAATTTTAAAAACGTGGTTTTTCAAATATCGAAATAGCGGCTTATACTACGAAAAAAAGAAACAAAAGGGCTTTTAAAAAGCCTGTTCTTGTGGGATAAGCCGTTCCTAAGATTTTTCAGAAAATGTGGTTCACAAAATATCAGTATCATCTTTTACCACAATGGCATAAGGCGGCAAAATAACCGAGTTACCGAAATAAATACTGCAGTAGATGGCAATGAAAGAATGGATAAGGGCTGAGTTGGTGACTAGGTTATTGGGGTTCAGAACCCTTTAGAGCCCTGAAAAAGATTATAAAGAAGCTCAAAGATTTCTCTAAGTTCTTCTAGGATTATGTACAGGTCAGGATTGGGCGCTCACAGAGGAAGTGGAATAATCGCTCCTCTACCTCTTCGTATTGACATTATCTCATAGGCTACTGAGTCAGTTGTGACCCGTGAGAATGCCAATCAACGGGTATACATAGGTAAGTATTCTTTTTTGGTTCTTGGAAATATCTAGCCATACGTTCCTGGAAACCTAGTAAGTTCCTAAAGATAACCACCTGTCATCATTGGCGGTTTATGTTCTGAATCCAGATAAAAGCTAAGGTGTTCGTTGAGCTGACCATTCGCGACAGTTTTCTACTAATTTGAGTTTTGTGACAAAGGATGAGAAAGCTTTTATGGCCGCCTTGTTGTCTATGAAGGTGTCAATGTTTTTGTTGGCTAATTTTTGCTTAGCTAGTTGTTTTGCTGCTTCAGGCTAGAAGCCTTACTTTGACTACTTTTTACTATGAAACAATCTTTAGCAGTGCGACTTTGGCCGAATTTAAACGATTAAGTCAACCGAAAATCTGAGTTGGAAGCTCGCGATGACGAATTTTAGCAGACTTGTCTGTTTCAAGAGAGAGTGTCTTGTGTGACGTGTGAGTGGCTTCCTATTTTTTTTTTTTTTTTTTTACTTTTCAGAGCGTAATGGAGATACACTAACTTCTGAATAGACGACGCAGATATTTTCGAAATATCTGAGTGAACATGGATTTCAGTTCTGTGTAGGACAAGACATTAGAGTAGAACACACTACAGTGTATTAAACTGTTAAACACATGGCAAACAAGATAATGGAAAAGGCTCGTATCCATATTCGATTTCCGTCGTGTCGTAGAGAAATACATCAAAGCAGAAATGGCAAAATGAACGGCAAAATCCACATTCCCTGGAACTTTTCGAAATTTCGGCACATTGTTATTGCTGCTTCCACACCCCAGAATTTTTGAAGAGCAGCACGCGCGGGGTTATGAATACCCCTATAATGCTAGACACAGTGCGAGCATTTAGAAAAATAGGAGAGGATTCAATAGCAGACACCAATGCACATTGCTTTTGGATTTTTGTGAATCGTAATGCCGTGGAAAAAAAGAGTCTTGCAAAGCATTCCACATTCGGGTTGTGTGACTAAAATATGAATCTCTTTACTTTACTGTACGTCCGAACTTGAGCCCAAGATAAAACTGATGAGCACTCATAGCGAGACGGGTGTTGCAGCTAGATTGTTTCAGGTGAAGAATGCAACTGGCTATTTCAGTAGAGCTATGTTTTTGAAAAAAGCGATAAAAAAGAGAGAGACAGTACATCAATCGGAAAGGCTTCTACAGCCGATAAAAAAAATTTCCAACAACGAACTCAGAGCATAGCTCAAACAAACAAGGTCCACACAAATCTTGTTTTTTGGATTTGATTCAAAATATTGAAAAACGTTAGGTGAATTTAGCTCGAAGAAGACTATGATCAGAAAATTTATTTAAAAGAGTGTGCATAAAGTCATTCAAGACTTTTTTTTAGTCTTTATAGACCACAACAATAGTCTTACAACATAGCTCACACAAGCTCAAAAGCATTGATGCCCTTTGGGTAATATAAACAGTAGGTTGTCTTGTGATTTATGAGTGCCCTCGAGGCACTTCGACACTTCTCGAACAATTTACTGTTTAGCTATAAAATTTACGATTGACTTCGACAAGGCTCATTGGATTAGAATGGGAGCGTGCTTTATAAAACCACGACAGCCAAACTGATAATCAAGAATGTATGATCGTCAAGAAATTTGCTTCATATAACTCGATCACTATTGTATCGGTTTTCGTCTATTTAAAAATTAAGTTTTGCAAAACAGAAGAAATTTTTAAACTAAATTCCCAAAGAAAATAAGTTTTACAATTGCTTACAAACAATCAATTATGAAAAAGCATTGTAAATCAATATACTCAAAATTAAGTAAAAGACGAATCATTTTTAACTATCGTCCAAATGTAGTTTTATTTTGAAGACTATCGTAATACGTGAACCTAGTCTGAAAACCTCAAAATATGATCACGTGATAGTCATTTTCAAAGTAACATGAATTGTAAAAACAATTGTTTTTTAAACGACAGTCATTTTCGAGGTAACGTGAAGCAAAGCAACCGTCGAATCGTTACCGTCGGCCGACAATCATGAAAAATACGCATAAATCAGAGATATCGACAAACGTGGCAAAACTAAAAAATCGAACAGTAAACGTGAAACGAGGCTAAAATCAGTCTTGCCAATTCCTCGAGAAAGGCGGTACCCGTGGAAAAACATTGTTGCCTCGGTTGGCATTCGAATCATGAACTTCTCGGTTATCAGGCATCATGCCACTGGTATGGCGACTACTTGAAACAGCTAATATATTTAGAGTAAGATTATAAAAGATTATTTTTGGATGGGTATTTTTTTTTTTTTTTTTTTTTTTTATAATTAACGCGCACATCAAGGGGTTATGACTACCCTTATAATGCCATTAACACAGTGCGAGTATTTAGGAAAATAGGAGAGGATTTGAAAGGAGACATCGATGCACGTTGCTTTTGAACCTTTGTAAATCGTAATGCAGGGGAAAAACAGGGCCAGGAAGAGCATTCCACATTCGGGTGGTGCGACTAAGAGATGAATCTCTATACTTGACTGTACGCCCGAAGTTGGGCTCTAGGTAGAACTGATGAGCATTCCCAGCGAGGCGAGTGTTGCGGCTAAATTGTTTCAGGGGAGGAATGTAACTGGCTATTTCACTAGAGCACTGTTTATAGAAAAAGCGATAAAAGAGAGTGAGACAGGTAACGTTTCGTCGATGTTCAAGAGAATCAATCGATTCTACGATTGAACTATCACCTATCAATTTTAACGCTCTATTTTGTACCCTATCAAGTAGGCGCAAAGATGTTTGAGAAGCACCTGACCAGATATGGGAGTTATACTCCAGTTTTGGGCGGATGAAGGCCTTATAAATTGTAGCCAGATCAGAAGGGGTGAAGAACTTCCTGCATCGTCTCAAGAAACCTAAGCATTTAGCAGCGTTTTTGGCGACTTCAAATATGTGGTCGTTCCAACGAAGATCATCGTTTACACACATACCAAGTACTGACAGCTTTTCGGTTTCTTCGATGCAGGTACCATTCATGGATAATGGCAATGGGGGAATGTTAAGCTTCAACGACAAGAGACAGCATTGAGTTTTCGAAGCATTGAATTCTACTCGGTTCATAAGACCCCATGCAACAATGCTGTCAAGGTCAGAATTCAATGAGCTTATCATACGCAACCGTTCCAGTTCCACATCCGAAGAGCAGGGACGTGAATTTGGAAACGAATATGAAAAGCTGAGGGTCGAGTCGTCAGCAAAACAGTTAAGTGGATTAGAAGTTTCAGACAAGAGATCATTAATGAAAATGAGGAAGAGAGTCGGAGATAAAACGGAGCCCTGGGGCACACCAGCATTTATTAAGTGGGTATCAGACTTGAAGCCATCCAACACAACTTGTATTGAACGGTCGGAAAGGTAATTTCTAATCCAACGAAGAAGAGACTCATCGATACCAAAAGCACGCATTTTCGATAAAAGAGCCTGATGCCAAACTCTATCAAATGCTTTAGAAATATCAAGCGCAATAATCTTACTTTCTCCAAAACAATGTAAAGATTGGTTCCACTTTTCGGTGAGATAAGCCATCAAATCACCAGTGGACCGTTTGCTACGAAAGCCGTACTGACGGTCATTAAGAAGCTTTTGTTCTTCGAGATATTTCATAAGTTGACGGTTTATCAACGTTTCCATGACCTTGGAAAGAAGGGACGTTAGTGCAATTGGACGGTAATTGGAAGGGGAGGAAGATTCGCCTTTTTTAGGGACGGGCTGGACAAATGCAGTTTTCCATCTGCTCGGAAAAATCCCAGCAGAATATGAAAGATGGAAAAGTTTACGCAGTGGTTTTGCCAGCGTAGAAGAACACCTCTTCAGAATAACGGCGGGGATACCATCTGGACCAGCGGATTTATGTATGTTGAGATCTTTGAGGACCCCACAACCGAGCGAGTTCGAAAAAATATCTGCTTCATCAAAGAATTTGCAGACTCGAGCTCAGGCGGAGCCAATATGCTATGAGGAAGTGTCGAGTTGGCAGCAAATTGAGCTGCTAGCAAATTGGCTTTGTCGATGGAACTGACATACGGAGAGTCATTGAAGACGAGCGTTGGGACCGATGATGACGTGGTCGAGTTCTTAATGTTCTTGACAAAAGACCAAAAGTTTTTACTTCCTTTTGGACACAATAGTATTTTTTGCCTTACTTTTTGGTCATGTAAAAACTTAGCCCTTTGTATTTGAGCATTACAGATATTTCTAGCCCGTTTGAACAAATTTCAGTTTTCTACAGTCGGGTTGTCTTTAAATTTTCGAAAACTACTTTCTCGATCCCTAATCGCCTCCTTACAGCTTGAATCAAACCACGAATTCTCTTTGGGGATGATACTTTTTAATCTGTGAGGAACAAAATTTCTCATGCCGTTGAGAATTACGTTAGATATCATATCAGCTGATGCATCAACGTTTCCGTCGAGAAAACACAATGACCAATTAAAATTTCGAAAAAAATTATTCAGGCCGTCCCAATTGGCTTTCTCGTATTGCCAAACAGTTCTTTTAGGGACTTTATCTTTTTTTACCGTGACGGAAAACGAAAAATCTACCGATATGACACAATGGTCCGATTTGCCTAAAGGAGATGATACTACAACCCTGTATTTTTCGGGATGAGAGGTGAGAAATAGGTCAAGAGTGTTGGCCGCTTGGCCTTCAATATCTGGAACCCGAGTGGGCTCATCAACAAGTTGAGTTAGTTCGTTAAACTCAGCGAAGATCTCAACACATTTTCCTTCGGGTGTTGTCTGGCCAGAATGTCGAAGCCAACCTGAATTGTGTACATTGAAATCGCCCGCAATTGCGATTTCAGTGTGAGGATAAAGGGAAACAATTCTTATTATGGAATCAGATAGCGCATCAAACTCGTTAGAGGTTGAATTGCTATCTAAATTGGGGCTTCTATATATAAAACAATAGTGAATGATTTGCTTACGGACGGTGAATTTTAACCACATGAAATTAAAGTTCGTATTAGAAAAAAGGCCGTATTGTGGTAGAAGTTGGTAAGCAATATCATTTCGGACATATACGGCGAGGCCATGGGAGGAGAAGAATAATGGCACTAAGCTATATCCAGGCAGGTTAAACTCTGTGGGATCAGAATCAACACCTACCTGTGTTTCACTCAGTGCCAAAACAGCTGGCCTGCATTTTGCAGTGTGAGCGTACACAGCAAAGAAATTCGATCTTAGCCCCCTAATGTATTTGAATTATGTGTTCGAAATGACATAAGGGCTTTGGGAGTTATTTAAAAAGGCACCAACAAAGTATTGTAAGACTTTGACATTTCATTTGGTGGGCAAGAGGTGAAGAAAAGGTGACAGTATTTGCAATTGATTCTTTCCGTTCTCTTCCATAAATAAATAATTGCCAGTAATAAAATCATCGCTTATAAAAGGGATCAAAGAAAACAAATTCTAAGCAGAAATGAAAAACTAATTCCATTTTTTGTAACTAGGAACAAGAGGCTGAACAAATTCCTGATTTGTTTTTACAATTCAAAGGGCTACAAAGTCTCAAAACCAAAAGTAAAACGATATAGCGTCGCAGAGTTGTTATAATTAACTTGACATTATCACATGTGTTTTTCAGCTCAACACATCCGTCATGTTTATTACAAAATGACAAATTAATTAACATTCTGTGGAGCCGACAACAATTAACAAAATTAGCACCAACATTCAGTGACAAGGCATTTAATTACGTCACTATGTCAAAGTTTTATGGTGTAACTCTGCGGTACTCGTATATGCAGGAATTATAGAAATTTCATGGTTGCGGTGAATTTTTTAAACTTATCAATTTTTAACGAAGGTTCAGAAAAGGCATATAAAGATAGCGCCTGTCAAACTTCATTTCGAATAAGGGCTAACGAATTACGTACGGCTGTGTGTTATTTTTTTCTATTTGGAAAACGATCACCGTAACTATTTGCGCAGTTTATGCAATAACATTATTGAATTGAATACGCAAACCTCCTCAAAATGACGTACCATGTATAAGTATATAAAAAAAATAAAAAACAACATTGATTTGTTTTCCATAGTGATGGGTTACCCTCTAATGGGAAAATTTTGTAAACAACACAACACTTCATGATAACAACAAAAAGTTCTAGGCTGGTAGTTTGTTCTGTTCATTCCTATCTTAGTAACGACCTCTTTATCAGCGCACTTCGTTCAATAGCAGATTAAACTTTGTACTAATGTGTCTTCAGTGCATTATCCTTACAAAAAAACATATTTAGTTTCCCAACCATAATAACAGTTTGACATGTTCCTAAAATAGCTTTCAGAAAAATGTAGGCATGTACAATGTATGTACATACATACGTTAATAAGAAAATCATTTTCTTGCTTTTTTTCTCAAGACAATTCAGAAGTAATTTTGAACGAAATATTTTCTTGTATTTGAAAATATCTCTGAATAGAACCTATTGTCCGCTTAGAGACACACAACAAAGAATGTGTCTGCGAAGTAGGTTGAAAAGATTTTATCTGAACTTGAACTTTCCATATGAAAGCGTTTATTGACAAAAGGAATCTCATTTCTGTAAACAACATGTGTTTCGTTTGAGAATATTTATTTGGATTATAGTCATTGGTGCTTACAACCGGGTAAAGTGCAAAATTCAAATATAATGCAAGACATTGGTAAATAAATATTGAACGTATTGTTGTTGTCACCCTCACCTGACTGAAAACTTGGCGAGATATCAAAAGCCACTTGGGATGGAATAGGTACAGAATTTGTGTGACAATATGAGGCTGTGTAGTAGTGACACACTAGATTTAACATAGACAAAAAGACAAAGTATAAAATTAGACACTTTATTTATAGCTCAATAGTTGTGCTCTCGTTTGTGACTGGTTCGAAATCAATAATTTGAAATATTAAAAAAAAAAAAATGGAACATGGAGTAGTAGTAAAGCATGTCAATTGATCGAAGTCTACCCAAAGTCAGGAACATCTTAGACCAGTGATTCCCAAAGTGGTCGATATCGACCCCTTGGGGTCGATATCGTTTTCTCAGGGGTCGACAAAACGAAATCTGAATTTGGGGGTCGACAAGTTTTTCAATCGACCCCCTTAACACATTTTCTTATTTTAAACTTCAAAGATAGTATTGCGTTACTTTTGCCATTTTTAAAATGAAAAGTTTAATGAAAAATTTTAAACATGTATATAAAAAATTTACATAGTATTGTATAATTGTGATATTATAAGTAGTAGTTTTGAACATTTTTTGCTAAAGATTGGCGGTGTGATCGCAGACACGAAAAAAAATTTAGAGAGTACAGTTTGGACTACCTAAAGTTTGGACTTATTTCATCTCCATCAAATCAACACTTGCCGATGTGACTTATATGTGAAAAAGTATTTAGTAACGATGCCATGAAGCCTTCAAAAATGGAAGACCACTTATCACGGTCCTATGCAAAACGTCGATGGCTTGCGAGCGTCCTACAATATATATCTGCTAATAGCGAATTCGGGGATGCCTCTCACAATTGGAGAGCAGCTTATTTTACCAGCCATTGCAGAGGTCCTCAACAATGTATTGCATAAGCCCGCTCAAGATATTATAAAAATAATACCCTTGAGCAATAACAACGTTCAGAGACGAAAAGACGAGATGGGTCGCGACGTGGAAAACATTTTATGCAATTTATTGCAGACCAAGAGATTCTCTCTCCAGTTAGACGAGTCTACATTACCCGGCAATGAAGCTCTGTTGTTAGCATACGTTCTATATATCATAGATGAAAATATGTGTCGAGAGCTGCTGTTTACCATATATCTGGAAACAGATACCAGAGGAGAATCCATTTTTCTGGCAGTGGAACGTTTTTTTACCGACAAAGCTATTCCATGGAGAAACATTATATTTCTGTTGCGACTGATGGAGCACCATCTATGGTTGGTCGTCATCGTAGTCTTACAGCTCACTTAAAGCGGCAATTGCCTGATGTACTGGTGATTCACAGGCAACATTTAGCAGCTAAAAATCTGAGTCCTAGATTGCACCAGTGTTTGCAATACGTTATAAATGCTGTCAACAAGATTCGAAGGAATTCATTGAACTCTCGGTTATTTGCTCAGCTTTGTGAGGATAACGACGAAGTTTTTACTAAGTTACTTTTGCACACTGAAGTTTACTAGCTTTCAAGAGGTGCTTGCTTAGCAAGATTTTCAGCTATTTTTGGGTCTGTGTTGGAGTTTCTAAATGAAAAAGATCCGAATTTGGAAGAAAATCTGAAAAATTCTATGACGGATGTTTATTACATGACCGATCTCAACTTGATCAAAACAAAATCAATTAAAGCGGCGCGGAGTTTGTGGGAAAACTTATTCTTTATAAACAAAATTTAAGCTGAAAATAATACTTTCAGTTTTCGCATTTGTTGCATTGAAACTCAATATACTGCATTGTGCAACATTGCTGAAAAATATCTCATCGCTTTTCCATCATCATATTCAGTTGAAAAAGGCTTCAGTGTGGTTGCAAACATTTTGACGAAAAAAGAAACAGTTTGAAAGTCAACGAACGCGGAGACTTAAGGCTGCAAAATACCAATATTAAACCAGATTTAGCTAGATTGGTATAAAGTCACCAAATTCATCCATCGCATTAATTTTTCAAATCATGAATTTATTATTTGTTTTCAATTAAGAGCACGATTTCTAAAAACCTGCATTAATTTGTTATGAATTACACTTTATGTTTATTGAAATTCATACCTGCTATCATCGTAACGTCATGTTTTATTGTTATCGCAAAAAGTTTTCTTTCTGCACTACTGCAAAACTTGCTTACGTAACGTACTAAGTACCTATAAAAGTAAGTAAAAAACTTGAGACAGGATTTTTAAAGTAATTTGGCCTTGGGGGTCTACGGTATCAGTTCATTTTGGAAAAGGGGTCTGTTGCTCAAAATAGTTTGGGAAACCCTGTCTTAGACTATAACCTAACTTAACGACTAGGTCACTAAAAGTTTTCTTTATTTCGGTCGATTAAGTAGCTTGAGTCTTTTCATTCTTGTAGAAACTAAGGACATCTGTTGACAATTAGCTAGGCTTACTTTGCTGAACACCAACCGTTCAAAAACGTTTAGTTCTTTTCTGAGGCTTTTCATGAAAACCTATAATCTGCTCATGTTCTCGAATAAGTGAGTGTTTGTTAGAGAATAAAAATACTACGTTGTGCTCTGAAGTCGTTAGAGCTTCAAGCTGTTACATGTGAATGGGGGTTTCATTCCCAATTTGCGCTGCTACTCTCGAGGTACAAAATAAAAACATATGAGCTAGCAACCACATCCATACTTGAAATTACGACAATGAAAACAATGCAGTCGCAAGTTCAAAACTACCACAAATTATGCAACACTTGTCGCACGATTTTCCGTTCGTCGAAAATGAGAAAATTAATTTTTCTTATCCACGCAGATCTTCTGAAGTGAGTTAGACTTTCAGTGTTTTTTACTGAAATCAAAAAGACGCCTATCCCTTGATCAATTCTACCGAGATAATTTTGTGACAAATATGTTTAGTCGTTGCGATTGAAACTATATGAGCGCGTCTAGCCGAAAATTATATCTCTAGGGCCTTTAAGTTACGCCATAAAGTGCATGCCTAAGACTTTTCTGAAGCGACTATAATTTTCGTGGTCGCGACTGGAAGTGCATGTATGTGCCAAGCCTCAGATCAATACATCCAAGTTGTTCTCGTTACCTCAAAAGTGCATGCCAAGGACTTTTCAGAAGCAACTACGATTATTTAGTCGTTGCGATGGAAATCGCATGTGCGTGTTGGGTTTAAAATCAATTCTGCAGAGATTTTGCCGTTGCAAGTGCGTGGGTGCATGCCTTTTACTAGCAACTGGACGCTAATTAATTCTGCCGAACCAATTCCGGATCACAAGTACGTGAATGGGACTTTTCTGAAGCAACTACCTTTTTTTACTCGTTGTGACTGAAATCGTATTTACTAGTGCAAGGGTGTGCGACTTTTTTAAAGTTATTACGAATTTAAGTCGTTCAGGCTGTCATTGTATTGCGTCTAGCTGCGAATCAATTCTGTCAAACAATTCCTATGATCACCCATTGCGACTGCAGTCCCATTTGGGTTTTTTAACAAAAAATCAACTCTGCTGAGATTTTCCCATTACCATGGGTGTGGGACTTTTCGAAAGTGACTAATTTTTTTGCGACTAAAATCGCAATTCTACTGAGCTATTTTTGTGATCAAAACAAGGTAACTGCGTGAAGCAATTAAGACTGAAATCAAATGTGCACGGTGCTTGTTAAGCCTAAAATCGATTCTATCGAGCTGTTTTTATTACCATGAGAGTGTGTTTCTGAAGTAATTATGAATTTTTTGTGGCGGTCTGTTGAGCTATTCCTAGAGACTGAACGCCAAAGCATTCAAATAAAATAATTCCACATTGCAGAGATTTTATAATAATAAATAATTCCTTGAATAATAAATAATTCCTTGAATAAAGCACTAAAACGACAAGATACAAAAAAACGAAAAATTTGCTTTTGAAATACGTATAAATTTATTTAACATAATTCAAAAACAGATATTTCATTTAATATATAAAATGAGTGCCATCCAATAATATACAGTGAAATCCCTGTTTTTGAAAATATGTTCATTATTTTAATTGACGTTTTTAGCTAAGCATATTCGCAGCTAAGTAGCCTTATGTTGGACTTACATGCATCTGCTAGTGCAGATGAAAAAAAGAATTAGACACAAGATGTAAAACTCAATCGCGCGAATTTTTCACTATTTCCTCGAATATAGCACTAAAGCGACAAAATGCATAAAAACGACAAATTAGTTTTTGAAAATGTGTTACATAAAAATTTGTTTAGCATATTTTCAATTTTCCAATTCTTCGTTTCAAAACGCTTTTGTTTTGAAAATATAGTTTGACAATATTATGTTTTTTTCCAGAATTGAGTTCTTTTATATATTTTTTTGATATACAAACGCGAACTATTTACATTTTTGTACCTTTGCTTATTTTGTAAAACTTTTTTTGTTTGAAATAAACCGCCCAAAAGCTATAATTTCTCTTTTGTTGAATGTCTACAATCTTCAAACTGCAGGTGGGAAATAACTTCACACAAATTTCAGGTATAGTTATTTCCCACCTACAGTGGGAAATATCTTCACCACAAAAAAGTGAAATTATTTCCCACTTGAGGTGAAGTTATTTCCCATGTGAAGGTAGTGCTCGTGAAGTTAGTTCCCTGCACCGATGAAATATGCCCTATAGCTTTTTTCAGGCTCTTAGACTGTCTCTGTACAAAATTTCACTTAAATCGGCTTAGTAGTTAAGGCGTGAAAGCGTAACATACGAACTCATTCACACATTTACAATATTAGTTAGTATGTTTCGCGTTTCAACATCGGCTACCAAAATAGTTGTGAAGGGTTGCTGTCAAAAGCTGAATATTTGTTATCACAGCATATTAACAACAATCCTGGCCTGATGTAAACACTCATGAAGGCCGTTGAATTTAAGTTCACTCTAATGAATTGCAGAATTCAAAAGTCCAAAAGTGACCCGAGCACAAGTGATCATAAATACTCTTTCTTTCAGAATCTTCTGAAAATAACTTTCAAAATCTTAACAGCTTATAGCATTTTGTATCTAATGTATTTACAAGTCTACAATTCAAGTCATTTGATATCTCTATAAGCGCTCCACAACTTCAGGCAGCAACGACATTTTAGATTCAGCTTATGAATTTTTCTTAAATCAAACATCCATTTACTGTGAAATATATCTGTGTGTAACCTGTCTGATCTTATGAATATTCTAGACAGAAATTTGGGAGTAATAAACTTCCATCAATAGAAAACTTTACATCTTCTACCTACCTATACATCCAAACATTATATCAATTTCTATTCAATCTGTTGTCCTAACAAGTCTATTGATCTTAATTACGTTAAATCGGACAATTTAATAAATCAATTTGAGCAAACTTAATTGATTCGGACATTCTCATTTTGCTGACAGCAATTAATTAAGGAGAGAATTTCCGTCTAGTGTCTTAATAACAATTAGAAACAAAGTCATTTCTCCTGAATGAAACACACAAAATTATTTCGATGATCTTCACATCATTTTTAATTGACAAATCACGAACATGGCATATTCGTACATTTTGAGATAACATATGAACTTCTAAGTCATAATTTTGAATTAATTTTTGCATTTAATTCTCTGCAACCTTTTTTCTAACCTCTTTACTACAAAAATCTTAATTTACTTCAATTGACAATTAAAGAACAAAACAATGCACGCACGCTTTGTGCGTTAAAAGATACTCACACAATGACCGCCTTCTTCTCACCCGGTG
The DNA here is from genome assembly GCA_949752695.1 of Melanostoma scalare. NCBI lineage: Eukaryota > Metazoa > Arthropoda > Insecta > Diptera > Syrphidae > Melanostoma > Melanostoma scalare. The sequence continues at coordinate 178,845,761 of OX456984.1, read as the reverse complement.
GGAGGAACTGTTCCATTTCTTGCGGCACATTTTTGCCGCCATCCTAAAATAAAAAAACAAAAAAAAAAAAACATTATAATGACTCACTCAATCAATTTAAATTTTAAGAGTTATTCAAATTAAAAATATGAGGTGTTTGTTTAACTTACAGATATGTTAACCATGCTGCCGGTTGCGTTGAAGTCAAATGTTCTATAAATGAATGAAAAGAAAAAAAAAATCACACATTAATAAAATACCAAATAAATGTCTCAAAATCATATATTATATGTACATAAATAATTCATGTTAGGGGCAATCTAAAATTTAATTCAAGAACAAATTTTTTTTTTTTCTTGACTATGATGTGATATGGTGGTGTGATGGACGATAATGTCCATTTAAACTCAATTAATCGATAGACGACAGATTGGCGGATCGTTTAGTGTTTTATTAAATAAAATTTGTAAGCTTCAGATAAATTTAACGAATTCCGATAACATTATTCAAACACCAGTAAAGAGATAGAACAAATTAGATACCGGGTTGGTAACGAAAGTTAAATACAACACATTTATGGTTATGAGTACTTTTGTAAAAACATCTTTTAAGATGAATTAAAGCGGTATTTACAGACATATTTTTCGATGGATTTCATAGAATAATTTCACAAAAATCACATTTAAAGGAAGATAATCTTCCTTTCAAGGTACAAATGAACGTTTTCCTATCGTTCAGCAACTTACAAAATGTAAGATAACGCCAAAAATATCTTTAAAATTGGCTCAGTTGGCATTGTCATGTCCAGAGAATCTCGTCGAAAAGGAAATATCTTACAACGATCTGACACAATCCCGAATAAAAGAAAGGCGGGCCGAAACACTCCTGGTACAAAGAAATTTTCACGAGCGTTTGATTGGCCTCAGACATGGAACAATCCAAAACCGCGAGGCTTACCGACGCTTTGTGAGGTCAAGCGTACCCAAAGAGGGGACCAATAGCTTCAGCCGAAAGATGGGAGAGTTGTGTTCCTTTCGGAATGACTATACTTGAAACACTGCCCGCCGTCGTCGGACCGGCTAGCCGTTTGAAATGGAGAAGAAAAAGAAACGCGATGAGGCTCTCATAGTATTGGCCCTTATTGCGAGTGTCGTCTAACATTCGATGCGACAAGGGTCGAAAGTTTCGATAAATTTTTCTTTTGGTATTGCGTATCTCTATCGACAAGGATTTCTGTTACTGTGAACAATGAAAGTAGTCATTGTGAATAAATTCTATATGTAATTTGATATTTGAATTAATTTCAGTGATAGTCGAACGCAAAAATACAGACGATAACGACCGAATTCAAAATTGAAAGTATCGAACAATAAGAATACGCAATACCAAATTTCATTTTCGATGTTCGACTATCGACAACCGTCGTGTATCGACAGCCAAACGACACTCGCAATAAGGGCCATTATTGCACTACAGACTACCAGAAGCGTAACCGTAATAAAAAAAGCTTAATCCGTTTTATTAAAATCTGCTGTTTAAACTAAATGCATATTGAAACAAGTGGTACCTGTGTAACACAACACAGCACAATACGACTTTTTGTTATTTATTATAAACAATTGAACAAACACGTGCTAACACATGACGTGGTGAGCTTCTGAAAAGGAAAAACGCGTGGCACAACCGTATGGCACGCGCCAGGTTACGTCACAAGCGTCACACCTGTTTCAATAAATAAAGATAAATAGCTACCCCTCTTGCAAAATGAAAAAGAGAAGAGTATGTGAGACGTGTGCTTTGCAGAATAATTTTGCTAAATGGAAAATACTCTTTGATATTTCAGAAAAAAAAAACTGTTCCGATAAAGTGAAAAATTTAATTTTCAGAAAACCCTCGCTAGGGAAAACTCCTATCTATCGAAATGATTTTGATTTTTTGATTTCGAATGATCCAGTACCGAGAAAAGATTTCCTATTTCACAAAGGAATGGAAGAGAGAGATGCCTTTGGTCGTGGATTAAAAAAGATTTCAAGTTGAGATATTTCAAAGCGGGTCACATTAAAGATGTGGGCATTCGAATGAATGCAATCGATTAGAGTTCGCGATATCTCGAGATATCATCAAAAATCACTTACGGGAATTTCAGTTCGAATTATTTAATATGCTTTATTTTTATTCTATTCCACTTTTACTCTTACGAACACAGCACACGCACAACCAGCAATGGGTTAAGTGTGAATTCATTGAAATCATTCGAATTGATATCTCAACATAATGTAGCTCTAAATCAATATAATCGATCAATAATCGGTAATAATGATCGCATAAAACAGGGATGAATACTCTTTCTACTGAGACTAGTTATCGACTTGCGCTTGGCATAATTTCGTTACTATTCCCACCAATTATCGAATCTTTATTTCCAACACTAATTCATGCGTTTGAATTAAAATAGTAATCGAAACCCAAACACATTTTTCACATTTCGCCATAATATCATCGTTACTAATCAGAACGAAAGTGTCTCAGATTTGCACGAAATGAAAGATATTTGTTTCATTGCAAGCATTTCTACTAATGAATCGGGCGAACCTCTCAAGAGAATTAAAATGTTAAGTGGGAATTTGCAAATCACAGTAACGTGTTGTAAATTTTTTACAAAGGGTGATTTTTTAAAAGTTAAGTTTTTCTGGTCGTTGGTACTGATTGGTAACGGCACTGGTTCCAAACGTCATCTGTCAAAGTGACAGGTTCAGTATTCTCTGCCATTCCATCATCATGGAAAAACTTACAAACGAGCAACGATTGCAAACTGTTGAAATCTATTGTCAAATTTCGCGCTCTGTGAAAAATGGTAGTCATAATCGATCTGGTGAATCAACACATCGTGCTGTTGTAACCAAATTTCGCAATAAATCTCAAAATTAACTTTGTAGACATTAAACCATCGACTCGCATGCGTATAGTGCGGTCTGAAGGGATATTCCAGTCCAGTCTTAATAGCCCAGTTCACACTGTACAATTAGTTGGACAGACTTCGTTTGATGGAAGTTGGATGGTCTGATGTAGTTTTCGTTCACACCTATCAAGCTTGTCGTCCAACTTTATGTCACATACCCTTCCACTCCTTCCAACTTCTAGATTTTCAAAAATTTTTGAAAACCATCCAACAAATTGGACAAGCGGTCGTATGAAGAGTTCACACTATCAAGCATTGGTTTGTCAAACCTAGGTTTGTCCAACCAATTGTACAGTGTGAACGGGGCTAATGACGATCGTGAAATTTCAATTTGTCGCCGTTCTCAGCAATTGGACACGTGTTACTCAGGACTCCACCATATGGAAAATTTTATGTATCGATTTTGGTTTGAAAACCTATAAAATTCAACTTTTGCAAGAATTGAATCTAAAATCGAGAAATTGTGTTCAGCGATGAAGCTCATTTCTGTAAATAAGCAAAACTGTCACATCTGGATTGTTAAACAGCCACATGTCATACAAGAATTACCGATGCATCCCGAAAAAACTGGGGCTGGTGGCATCATCGGTTCATATTTCTCCAAAGACGATTGTCGAAGAAACGTTACCGCCAACGGCTAACGATGAAACGATGAAAAACTTAATTGACAAGTGATTTTATCAAGGGTGCCACATGTCACACAGCTCGTCAAACAATGGACACGTTGAAGAATGAATTTGGTAAGCAGTTTATCACTCGAAATGGCCCTGTGAGTTGGCCATCAAGATTATGTGAATGAACGGTTCTTGATTATTTCTTGTGGGATTATATATAAAGCCGTTAGTCTATGTGAACAAGAAACACACGATTGAAACCTTACAGGCAGAAATGCTCGAAAAAGTGACTCAAAATTGGACCCTCTGAATGGACAATTTGAAACGGAGCTGCGAACAACAAGGACAAAAGCCATTTTATCGATTCCAATAAAATTTTTGAATATAAGATGCAAATTTTAGTGTATTATTCGATTAAAAAAAAAAACTGAGCTTAAAAATCAACCCTTTACTTGTTCACAACAGTTTTTTTTCCAATTTTCTACGTTCATTAAATTTTATATGTGCGTTTTGTTGAAGATTCAAGTAGGTTGTTTTGTTTGAAGTTAGCAAGCAAAGAAGGAAAACATTTTTAATGAAAGTTCTTAGGTCTAAGGATTCCTCATATTCGTTACTCATTTCTCTCAGCCATTAATTCCTTTTCCTCAAACATATTGATGATATTAAACCAACACTCAACTTGGATTAGTGAAACGATGGTCCAACAAATTCCCAAACCTCATGAAATTTTTGCATTTTCACCTTAAGTATCTATATAAAAAAATTTACTTCAAGTTCAACAATATTTCATATCTCGAATGATATCTCGATTATTTAGATCACTCGAGTACTAAAACGATAATTGAAATCATTCGAAATAAAAAAAAAACAATAGTTTGTAGTTAGTAATTCAACCAAACCTCGCATTTATTTGACAATTTGTTTTCAAATTCTACAGATGAGCCATATTATGCTAAAAAAGTTTAATCTTTAACTAAAGTATTCCTATTCTGACAAGTCACTCTGACGGGGGAAAAAAAAACTATTCACAAATGGAGCCCCTTACAACAGCTATTAAATAAAAAGCTATATAATATTTCCTCTAAACGTAAAATCAATAGATTTAATAGTCTGCATTAAATTACGTGTACTCCATTATTTTCCATTTGTTCTTTCGGTTTTACAACTAGTGGCATTTGTGGTGAAATTGAAAAGAAAATATATTTTATCAGACATCAATTTATTAAACACTTGCCGATTCTGGTAGATTCAGGAGCTTTATCTTTCTTCGCAAACAACGTGTAATCCTTATCATATACAAACATTTATATTAATTTAGTCTTTGAGAACGAATGCATACAACATGGTCACGACTTGCTTATCAACATGCCCTTGAACCATACAATTAGCCTGAAATTCATCGGGATTGATTAAATATATTGAAAATGTTTTAAAAGGGATGGTGAGTGATGACTCAAATTATTACAGACTGGAATAAAAATAGCAGTTCTTATACCCGAAACGCAAACGCAGCCGAAGGGGTTGATGAGAGATGGTGAAATTGTTATTTGCCTAATGACTATGAAATATATAATCTAAACATAAAATAAAACGCCGAACTCTGGTTTTGACGATTTTCTACTTCGCATTTCGGGTAAACAGATCTTCAAAATCAAAGTGCATTACAAAATCCCAAACTATTCATTACTGTTTATTTCCATTACGATCAAAAGTGCATGTGTGTTGACAAAAATTTATTCCAACATCACAAAAGTCTAATAATTCATTGCAGTTATGTCTATCAAAGTAAATACGACCCTGATCAAAATTAATATGCAAGGTAAGCAAACAATCAGCTTTATTTACTTGCCCGGCTGATAGTATTCGTAAACAATAAACCCACTTTGGCTATTTTTATTCATCGAAATGAAAAAATAAAAACTGATAATCCGGTACACTCTCGTTGGCAGCTATGCGTGGTTCTAACCTACATGACATTTCTTTATAAACTATAAAATTCATCGAAAAAATATAACCCCCTTACTCTCTCATGTGCAAATAATCGGTACATAGAATAAAACATATTTTTTATGGATATGGGATGTGATATAATAAGGTACAATTATTCTTACATGGAACAAAAAGTTGAGTGTGTATGGTAGTGTAGTGCAGTTTACTCATGGTGCTTAATTTAATTATCACTACATTATTACGCAGTTGTTTGATTTCATTACCATCCCACCGCTCATTCACATAAATTAAAATATTGTATGAAGCTAATCGCAAGTATATTCATTAAGGGTTATGCAATATACATACTGAGATAGATAGAGGCCGTTCAAAACGTATTTGATATCAAGTCTGTATTTACATAGCAAAACCAAAACCAACCTTAAGTGGGCAGATTTAGTTTAAGATATTTCGTTACCTTCTGAGAAACCCGAACAAACGTCTGCGGTTTCGGTGGTATGCAATGCGACTTTTCATGTTTGGACTACTAAAACAAAATAAAATAAGAAACTGGACAATAATAAAACAGGTTTTAGTTTTTCGAATATGAGGTTCAAGATTTTCTGTGAAAAATAAGGGAGAACATTGGGGTGTTTTTCAAAAACTTTTGCAACTCAATCCCGATTCCAATTTGCTCTTAAGTTCCAGCAGCAAAAACTATCATTTTGAAGCTAGATAGACAGACAAGTGCGAACAACAAGCTGGAATAAGACAGGGACAAAGTGCACCTCCCCCAACCATGACTTGTTAAGAGAAGGAATCATTAAATGGTTGCAGATTATAAACTGCTTAGAAAGCGCTCTTCATGACAGCGAAACTATTTTCGGAGAACTTGCCGATTCATTCCGAAAGGCGATACTTGAACATCTACTTTCCACTTAACTGACAGAATTGTTAACAGTTTTCAACACAATTTGAAGTTTACAGTATAGCTGCGTGGGGGTAAAATTTCTCTGAGAGCGAAAGAAGTACATTGAAATACTCGAACGCTTTTTAAACATGTTAACACAAAAGCTACACACGTTTAAACGTCAAATTTGAACTGACTACATTCAGAATTATTTAAGTCGTCTCGAACATCTTCGGCGTTTCGATTTGGTGCATTCACTTGTGTTTATTTATTAATCACTCTCGCCGACAGCGAGCAAGGCTGAAACTTAAAATAAATCAGATACTGGAACGTTTTGATAGAAATGCGCACGTACTCAAACGCAGCTTATATGTATGTAAAAAGCTTTTCAATAGGGACTTGACAACTTTGAATTTATTTTGTGAACATACCCTTTCCTAACTGTCATTGTCAATTTATTCAGTAAACTCAATATTTTCATCATGATACGAGTAACGTCGTCAAATTGTAAAAAGTTAAAGCTACCGAAATTCGAAATCAGTGACCGCAACTTTAACTTTTATTTTGTGAACATACCCTTTCCTAACTGTCATTGTCAATTTATTCAGTAAACTCAATATTTTCATCATGATACGAGTAACGTCGTCAAATTGTAAAAAGTTAAAGCTACCGAAATTCGAAATCAGTGACAACTTTAAGAGCATTAACTGTAATTTTCGGCCGCAATTCTCGCCCTAGCAGACAGGCAATAGCATAAGTTTAGTGCAAAAATTTGAGTCGGAAATATCACTGCCGTTCAATTGTTTTTAGAAAACGATCCAAATCAGTCAATTAAACGCCACCGGCGCGGCGCCCAAATGGGTGCAACGAGTTGACCGCTGCAAACGTGGCCACGGTGGTCATATGAAATAAGTCGAGTTCTATTCATAAATGATTTGATTGTACTATACAAGCCGATAATGAAGTTTTTAAAATATCTCAAATGATTTGCGTTCAAAAAAAAAAAGTTGTCAAGTCCGTATTGGAAAATCCGAAACTCATTTATATGTCAAAATGTTGACAACCAGATTCTGACAGATTGAAGTTGGATCTTGAGGCTAGGAGTCTCTTTAACGGAGTTCACACTGTACAATTAGTTGGACAGAATTCGTTTGACGGATGTTGGATGGTCGGATGAAGTTTGCGTTCAGACTTCCAACATTATGACATATGTTCCTCCGCTCCGTTCAACTTCAAAATTTTCAAAAATATTTGAAAACCATCTAACAAGTTAAACAAGCTGTCGTCTGAGGGTTCACATTATCCAACATTGGTCGTTCAAACCAAAGTCTGTCCAACTAATTGTACAGTGTGAACTCCGCTATTGGATGCAAGTGAAATTAAGCTCCCCATTTGATATTTTCGTGAGAAATTAAAAAAAAAAACTGTATGAAACCTCAGATATCACATTTATCATCTTATCAAACAACGTGTTTTTGGAGGCCTTTCTAGAAAACAAGAAGCAATGAATACTAAAAACGTTTAGTATCAATTACAGTGTTTTTGTTTTATTATCTACATATGTACATATAAACCATCTTTAATCACCAACAGGCAACCATTTTTACCTTAAAATAAAAGTGAGAGAATGAAACACACGAGAAGTAGGTTGAGAAAACCGCCTAGTTTGAGTGGGTGTAGAATAGCATTGTGGTTATGTCTGCCACTTGTAAAACTCTAAATTATGGAAATGCTCTGAGAATTAAACGGATATGCAAAACGAGACAAGACGAATTTGGTATTAAGCCTATGAATATATTCATTTGAAATGATGATATTTAATTCGTTTGCATAAAGTTACCAAGAAATACAGCGTCAGACGGTTCTCTTTATGCTGTAAATTAGCTGTGAGTTATTGAAAACGAAAGCGCGCTTCTTGTTTCAATGCGTTTCTTTTATATTTTTACGAAATTATAAAATCACATATTAGATAATTATGTTAGTTAGTTTGTTTTCAAATTCAACCGATACCTATTCTTTTTATAAGCAAACGCCATCCAAAGTCCGATACTACTATTTAGAGAAACCATTTTTATCAATACAGGGTGACGTTATCACAGAAAAAGAAATACGAACTAGAGATACTGGTTATCATTAAAAATTGTTAAAAAATATGTTGTGTCTTGGGCATATCAGAAAAAAAGAGGAATGATTGGTTATTTAACAAAACATTTTGGCTGTGTTTTGATAAAAGAAATTCATTTTAGAAAACACGAAATTGTTCTTTGGGAAATTACATGTACATGTACATGCTTACATTTAGTTTGCTTTAGTCATTCCGATTTAATATTTCACTGGTAAACAGGATATCTTTGATTTAAAAACAAAAGAAGTTATTTCATTGAATATAGAAAGCGAAAACAAAAGGAACTCGTCAGGAAAGTAAAGATGAGTGTCCATTTGAGACCAAAAACACTGAAAGTAGCTCTCAGGGTTTCAGGGATCTCTCGAGAGGGAAGTATCAAATGGACATAGCTTTGGGAGTTGACGTTTTATGTACTCTTCACATTCTTTTCGAAAGTAGCTCGCAAGTGGACAGAGGGTACATTTTTCCTATACAATTCTGCGATGAGTTCCCAGAGTTCCAACATATTTTGCTATTTATGGACACGAACGAAATAATAGAAAAATATGTGTTTTTTGGATTCTGTGGAAGTCATTCCGGGACAGAGACAAAACAAATAAATATGAAAAGAAATTTTACTAGTTTTCATTCTCTGATAATAATTAAATCTCTGATTTATTGAGTGTCTTCAGTTTAAAGGTTTATTGGAAACTACTACTCTCAGGAAATCATGTCTCGAAACTGAACAAATTAGCCCGCGATAGCAAAGTCTCAAAAAACTAACAAACTAAAACGCACCTTAAGATTATGCGGAATGTTTTGAAAGCAGTTAAAACAAAACCAAACCAAAGAGGTTTTGCAGTTGCGATTGCGGCGAAATTCTGTCGTTGCGACAACTGCAAATATATGTAAACCAGCTGACGATTTGTCGCGTCACTGCGGGCACTCTCAAATGTCGCTATATAAACATAATTTGGCAGATGAACCAGCCGCTTTCGCAACTACAAAACTGCTTTGGTTTGAGTGAGCCTTTAATCTTTATTTAATAAATTAATTACTTAGAAAGACTTTTCTGCAGAAGGTATTATTTTTATGAGCAGCCTAACAGTCCATTTATAAGAAGCTTTTATCTAAAACCGGTCGGATGTTATATGAAGAGGTTCTCTAAGCGGGCGTCTTGTTGAAAATGAAGGCAACATAGGGGATAACTGATGTTTTCCATATGCCTTTTTAAAACGTCAAAAGCTGTTTGTTATAGGAATCCTTGTACTCTTCTTTTGATGTTAAATTTGTGATCTATTCCTATTGGTTTTTTATATCGCTATCATTGTATTATTTTCTAAGAATATTTAGTTGGATAATGTCTGCCTCATGTTCAAAATTTTTGAACATGTTTTAAGATTTTATTTTTTATTTTTTTGTATTGATGTTTTTGCGATATATCTTTCTGGTAGGTAGCTATGTGTGATGTTTGCCCGTGCTAGTATTCCGTATTTCAATGTTGATTTTAATAATGAGAAGTGAACTGAACTTTCAATACATGTAAATTACTGTTCACACAAGTCAAATGATGTAAAGCATAGACTGCTCTATGTATACCCCCTTTTGTAGAAGCAAATAGCAATCAAGGTCAACAACCAGGGAATTCATAAAATAAACATTATCAATTAACTCGTTACAATTATCATCATATAATTAAGACTTTCTTGTGTTTTATTCCCGAGATATGAGGAAACCAGGTGTGCATTAGTTTAGATTTTTTTTATGTTAAATACAATCGGATACAAAAAAAAAGTGTTCTGCGGCATTGGTTTTGTCATCAAACAAACACGAAATGTATTTATTTGTATGGATTGACTCATACTATTGAAATATTCAAAATGAACGCGATCATTTAAGAAAATATCAACCTACCTGTCCCAGTTTTACCAATTTGAGAACACCCAACCCATTTATGTTTTCTATTCATGTACTAGCTGAGCCGGCCGGCGTTGCCGTTTTAAGGTTCCCGTTCTCATTCCTGTTTCTGTTCCCGATTATAGGGATGAAATGTACGCTAAGTTACTGAGGGACTGCATCACAGTGTTGAAAAAATTTTTGAAGTCTGTGGAGTAGTTTCTAATTTTCCGTTCCCAACCCCGTCCCAGTGGGAATCTTCCGTTCCCATTGAAATATGTGAATGAAATGTAAGTCTATTTTACTGAGGGATAATGTAACATCCTAGAGTAGAAAGAATTTCTGAAATCGGTCAAGTAAGATTAGGATTCCCGTTCTCGTTCCCGTGGGATTATAGGGATGAAGTCTAAGTTACTGATGGAAGGGGATAATGTAGCTAAAAGAATTTTTAAAATCTGTGGAGCAGTTTCTAATTTTCCGTTCCCAACCCCGTTCCTGTGGGAATATGGGGATCAACCCTTGAGAGGAACCATCTCTGGACTAAACTGTCAACCATGAAAATTTCATAGAAACCCGTTGGGTGGCTTACGAGTCTATATCGGACATTACATACATTTTTACTTTGACTAGTTTGGGCATATTTGTGGTCAGTTAGTTCCTTTTCCTATCTATTAAACAATGAACAGACAACGCTTGCAAATTATGCAAATTTATTTTGAAAATCATGGTCCAGTTTGCTAAACTTCTCGATTACAACTCCCGCTGGGTGTTTTTTTTAGGAGTTTTGTTTCAAATTTAATCGTTGTCATTTCACAATGAAAAGGTTTAATCAAAAAAGTGGTCGGAAAGCGGTCGATTACACTTCATTCGAGCCAGCCGTGAGACTCATATGTCCATAAGAATGTCTTCAATTTAAAACCATGAAAATTACATTTATTTTTACGTCCTTTATTTTATTTTTAAGAGGAATGCATCTCTAAAAACAACTTTACTATATTGATTTTTTTTTTTTTGATAACGTTCAATTTGTAGTATAGTTTTGTAGCCTTATTGCTATTACCTATTTCATATATTTTGTTCATTTATAGGCAGAGGAAGTATTCATAGGTCTATAATTCAAGTTGTCAGTTTCTAAACCAATAGCCTTTGCTAATCTTTCATAATACAGCAACTTCAAATACTTCTGGTACAAAACTTAGTTTTGTTGTGTTTTCTAAAATTGGGACAAGGAGACTTGTTCATTTAATGCAATGTCTTTTGGTCTTATTTTATCTGTTTTGGGGTTTTGCTTATATTTATTTAGATTCGTCATGATTTTTGAGGATTGCTTCGCTAGTGACTCGTGTTAAAAAGCACAACAGGTTCAACTTCATTCTTAAAACTTGAAGCAGTTTTGTTCACAATCTTATCTTTCTGAGCTATTTTCATGTATAAAACCTTAAAACACATTACTCTGACCCTTTTTGAATAGAAAATATGTAGGTACGTTAGATTTTTTGAACAAAAATGATGGCTTCTACCATATCTTCGACAGTGAAACACTATTACCGCAGTAATCAATTCGTACATACCGATTGTGTAAGTCTGGCTTCAAACAGCTAGGTACACACAATACCACTCAAATGCCAGGATATTTAATACAGAAATTGTATTAAACTCAACCGCAGAACGATGCAGCTCAGCTTTCAATTTTGTTCTTATTCTGCCGTTTTGCCTCTCAGTGCGTGGTAGTGCCCTTAGTGTGGACGACCCCATCGGCCTTCCTCCTTTCTATGTTTAAAGCTCTTAGGACACGGCTACGAACAGAGCGGTAAAGTAAAAAAAACATTGAAAACTATAAGCGTCTTCGCTCAGCTCCTAATTTCGTTATAATTTTGCCGGTTTGCCGCTCAGTCCATGGAGGTGACCTTAAAACAAATAAAAATAAAGCACATTTCTTACAACCATGCCTTGTGAGGGAATGGAGGAGATCTACAGGTTTCTGACGATTACGAACGGTCAATCGAGAAAGCACTTTTCATGGCAATGAATTTATAATCGGCACACTGTTGGAATTCGAACAACGAACCTCCGGCAAAACAGGCAAGCATGTTAACCATCAAGTCACTGGTACCGCCGTGACATTACTCTTACTTTTAATACAAGAATCCTTCAATTTAATTTAAAAAAATCTTCGCAGTGTTGAGAAAAAAAGTTTGCTAAAGAATCATTTAAGCTCATATTCAATGAACGTATTTCAAAATAAAAGAGATAAAACAGAAATAGAAATAAAAAAATGAAAACAATGACAAAAACACAATATGTAATGTAAACCTCGTTCGCATCTTCTCAAAGCAACGAGCGGATTCACTTAGTTGCTATTGATAAATAGATTGCGAACTATTTTAGTATTCAATAACTTGACTAGAACGTTATAAATAAGCACTTCCTCTTTACAATACCTATCTAATAGTAGAAAGTGGATGGAAATACTCGTACATTTCGTTCAAAGTATATTAAAGTTTTTCATTCTTTTTCGCTTCTCTTATAACAATCGGCAGTGCCGTTTTTCTTGCTTGCCGATATCAATTATCATTGACAATTGTCTTTGAATTGAATGTTTGAACTGAAATAAAAATTGTTTTCATTTTTAACTTTTTTTCTTGCTTGAATGCACCAGCAACTAATCATGTATATAAGTTTCAACTGGACATCTTTTACGCTTATTTTTTTATATAAAACAAGTCCTGACAAACGAAATTTATGGTAATGGAAATGATTTGAGATCTGCCATTGTTTTACTTTATGGTCATCATTTCAAATGCTTTGCAAGAATCTCTCAAAATCAATGTCATATTCGAAAAAATTTGAACACAATCAAAATCAACTTCTCCCTAGAAACTAACTATAACCAATCTCAAAGTTACGTCTTTGCTCAAATTGAAAGGACCAGTTCTATTATTTGCATTACGGCGTGAGATAATCTCTAATCACAGCCATAAAGATAAGGAACACCAAAAGCCTGGTGAATATTTATGACGTGCAATTCTTCATAACAGGAAAAAATATGTTATCTTTTGGCAAACAAACAAAGTACATTTAGCTTGTTTTTTCGTTGATTTAAGAATCCTAATCAACACATAACAACTGTTGATGCCCCTCAACATTTAGAGTAATGTCAATAAAAAAAAAATTGAGTGAAAATTCAAATGTATATGTTTGACTATAAAGGTGCAAAGGACAAACAGAAGTAAGTAAACTAGGAATCACTTAAGGAGCTTACGAGTCCTCTAAACTTCCACAATTTCATCAAGAAGATCAATGACCTGCAAGTCTATCTGGTATGACAAGACATGAACGGTTGAATGAATCAGTCCATTTTATGGGAATTACTGCGGAAGTTTTAAAGGCCTATTTCACATTCCTTAACTAACCCAAAAGTAGATAAAAATGTTCCACTACATCTAGAAAGATGTGAACTACCAAACAATGTGGTCCCACCGGCAAATCCCACACAAACGAACTAATTGGAAAACACGACATGATAAAGCCAACATATACTCGTATGTAATTAACCTCGGTCAATGGCATATCGGGGAGCATGCGACAAAGTAGAACATTCCTCATTATTATCATTGCCACAGTTTGGGAGAAAAAAATAGGAAAAGGAAACAGTTGTCCACATTTTTTCTCTGCCATTGTCCTGCGTTACCCCAAAACTTTCTTAGCAACCTCTTCTTTTAGGAAAAAAGATAAGAAATCTTAAATCTTTCATAAAAGTTATAAAAAGGTTCAGAGAAGAACGAACAATGACTTTACAACAAGTAATGCGAAGAACAAGACCAAGTCTTAAAATTGAATTAATGTATAAATTTAAATGGAGAACTTTCTGCCTAAATCTTTGTTCACTTTGTAAACTTTTATACTTAAAAAGGAAAAAAAAGGAGCACACTGCATTTCAACGTAAAGACTCTATTTAAACAAAATGTTTATAAAGCACCAATTAGCGTTGATGAGACCCAATTTATTTGAACATCAAGCTTTAGATTTCGGGCTTTTTCATTATAAAGAGAAAAACATTCAATACGAATTTATTTCAATGGTCAATACCTCCCAACAAGTATTTCTTAATTGGCGTGTGATAGGGATTTTTGTACCTCGATTTCGAAATCAGAATTCAGCATGTGACATAAGCTGCAAATAAATTGATAGTAGGTTCTTTTTAGGTGGGTGTGTGCTGTGTGGTGATAAGAGGTCATTAATTGTATACTGTATGAAATATGCCTCATGACTTTTCTTGGAACGAAATCAAAGATAGGAAAAAAGAGTGGGTGAAGCTACATGGCTTTATGATTCTGGAAAGTTTGTCTACTTGTTTATAGATATATTGATCCTTTAAAAAAGAAACAGATATAACAATTGTTGTCCTTGTTATTGGAAAAGGAATTAAATGAAATCCAACATTAAGCAACTGAAGGGTGAATTGGTTCTTTAGCAAAGCAGCAAACCGAATGCAGTCGCAAACATTTGTTTTAAATAAAAATCAATAATAAAATGGAAATGTATGAATCGAATGTACATCCTTATGTCAAAAAAAAAAACTATAGGCTGTGTCGTTTAATGTACCGCACCTATTCTATGTTAAATTTGCTTTATGCATGTGTATGAAAAGGTTCAAGTAAATTCCAAAACGACTAAAAATGGAAATTTGTATGAAGCCTTGAGTGTAAGATCCACAGAATTGCAATGTATTGTAAGGTTTTCAACATTCAAATCGAATTAACAGCGCCCTCTTTCAGCCCATAAGTTCAAGAGCAGTACAATACCGAGATTTCCTAAACATTGAGTGAGTAATGTGAGCTACTTTTCACTGAAAATCAAACAATGACATCATTATGTTTCCAAGCTATTTTCGGACAAATTTCACTCACTGAAACAGCTATGTAAATCTCAGCACAGATATAAAAAACCCAATGAAAACCTTAAAAAACATAACCTTGTTTTAAAATAGAGTATTCTAGAGTGTTCTAACCTGGAATAATTTAGGAGCTACTGATGACTAAACAAGCGACATGCCAGTTTGAGGGGAATTAAGGTTTGATTTTGACCTCGTGAAGAAAACTATTGAATAAGCTGAAGTTAAAATTAAGCAAAATTACATATTGAATTTAGTCTTTTCTCTATGGATTGGAAGATGCGAAAATATTTTTTGGAGGTATCCACCTTACTGACCTATCAATGGTGTGGGATATAATACTGTTCAAATGACAGCAGAAAAATTATGGTAACTTTAGTGCAGATTACATAATATGAGAGCGCGAATACTAAATAACCAGGCTTTTCAGAATATTCATTGTGGCGTTAACAGCCAACAAACATTGGATATCACCTGAAGGAACAGCACGGTAACGACACAGCGGTTCACATTATCTAGTGACTTAATGTAGATGCATTTTGTCATTATGTGGAGTTACTGGGCTCTACAATCTGCCACAGGTGTCCAAAAAATTATTTAAGTTGGAGAATTAAAAAAAAAAATCCCTGCTGCCTGAATCCCTGCCTGCCTGAGTGATATAGCTCTGGGTGCTCCTAATGAAAAACCCTTTGAATTTGAATGTTTTTTCTAATAAAGGGTGTTTCTTAAGAGGTATACAAATTGAAAATAAATTAAGACATGTAAAATTAAGTTTCAGGTATTGGTTTTAAATAAAAGACATTCTTATGCTATTGGTACTTAGAAACGATTTCAGGCAATCAATAAAAACAGTGTTGCCAACTTTAAAACCTAACTTTTAGGAAAAAACCCCGTAAGAAAGATAATGATTTTCAAAAAAAAATTTGCACAAAAAGCAAGCATTGTTCTGAAGTAAATTTGTTTATTGTGGAATGGTAAAACGTACCGACCAAAAATACACGGCTAATTATCAAATTGACAATCACTAGAAACAATGTTGCCATTTTCAAAACCAAACCTCTAAGAAAAACATACTTTATAATGCTCTCGAGAAAGAAGAAGATTAAATATTCCTTATCCGCTGCTACTACAATTTGAAAGTTGTTTGGTATTCAGTCGGAAACCCGAAGAACTAAGTTACATAAAAATGCGGGGTAATTTCAACTTACCAAACAACTGGCACGAGCGTCACCAATTCAGTCTTTATTTTACTGTATCGCATAATCTGAACACCACTTCTTGATGGCGATTTTAAGTATGGAAAATAGGTTTTGTTTTTATCCTCTTTTTAATAGGCGAAAAATCTGACTAAGGTTAGGCTGTGGGTAAGCTTTAAAAATTGAATTGAACGATTGAATACTTAGCTGCTAAGAACTGCCACTAACAATGGACTATGGTGATTTGGGTTTTCGTGGCGATAATACGAAATAGAGCACTAGAAATAAGCTTTTTTTTAAAACATTCATTCCATTCCATCGGCTACATCAGAGTTTATTAAAGCCCTTTTAAACGAACAGTTACAGTTCAGTTATCAGTTGAACTGAAAAAAGATGGGAGTCCCATCCGTTTCAGTTTGACAAGCACTGTTTGCATTTATATATAATTTTTGACTGAGTGCTTAACTGATGGTTCAACTGACACTAAAAAGGTTCGTCTAAAATGTTCATAAACTAATTTGTTTCACACAGACACCAAAAATTTACTTAAATTATGCAAAGCAGTTCCTAAATGTCCCAAAACGTAGTAGATTGCTTTTTTGCAATTGTAAGTGAACTTGCACAACTGTCAAAAAACACTTGCGAACTTTTAATTGCATTGCAGATGTGGTTTAGGATTTTTTCTTTCTTAGCATGAGACTTGCTTAGCAAGACTTGCGTTTAGTAATTCACCCATAATATAACACAAAAAGCAATATATTTGGTTAAGACTGAGGCCCAAGATGGCGGCCAAGGGTTGGTTTATCACAAATTCAAATTTAAACAACTGGTATCAATCAAAATAAGTACAGTAAAACGAATTATTACTTTGAGAGGACCCGTGATAACTTTTGAGAGGAGCGATAATTGGTTACGTGAAAGCTGCTGCACCACCCAAACAAATAAAGCAAACATACATAGGTACTGGACTACCTTTGCTACGTTTTATTTATCCTTGCAGAGTTAAAAATTTCAAGTGGAGACCATTTAAGGGGGGTAAAGTTAATTCAGCCGAAAAAAGGCATATGTTTAAAATTTTTTTTTGGGTGTTCGTTTATTGAAAAATTTACATTTAATAAAGAAACATTTGAACAATATTATCCTAAATTTGCATTGCGTAATATTCAATCGACCGAGTGAAAATTAAACTCGTTTATAAAGGAATTTATTCGGGGTCGAAAAATACAATAGCGCGCCGCGCAGCTGCCGCCAAGGTATAAAACCCGGCATGGAGCAATAGACGCTCAAATACTCATAACTTCGTCAATTTTACTCCGATCGACTAGACATTTTAACACAATATTCCTGAGATATTATGCACTCATTTAAAAAATTAAAAAAAGAAGAAAAAAAAATTTAAATACTTCACTCCCGCCCTTAAGCAGTTTTACTTTTATAGATCGCAAAATCAGCTTTAAAATTCAGACAAACTGTTAATAGCATTTAATTGTTCAACCACTTTGGTTTTCTGTTGATTGTGTTATAAAAAAAAGGTAAAATGTATGTATATGCTCTAAAATGCCACACAATCTATGTGTCAAGTTCTCAAGCTGAAAATAGCTATAACACTCAGCTCTATTTCCTCTATTACAAATGTTGTTAGTCATCAAGCTTCGATTTAAGATGATTTTCCCTTTCTAACAGTTAAAGATCATGGGCCCTATTGGCAATCTCCCAAGGAATTTCGTTTCCCATGTAGCCGATACCAATTGTTTGTGGGAAATGTTTCCCGAGAAATTTGGGTGAATTCCTTAACGCAAGCCTTGCACAAGTTCCTAAATGGCAACAAAAAAATCACTTCAAAGCAGAATGTCCCAAAACGTAGTAGATTGCTTTTTTCAGCAATTGTATGTGAATTTGTGCAACTGACAAAAAACACTAGCGAACTTTTAATTGAATTGTAAATGTTGTTTTGGATTTTTATTTCTTTAGCATGAGACTTGCTTAACAAGGCTTGCGTTTAGGATTTCACCCTTTTATTCGCAATGGAATCTCATAAAGAATTTTTGTTCTCAGCCTTTATACCATCAACACATTTACTGGGAATTTAAAACTGAGCTATAAGTTTTAATTTTCAAAACTAACCCATCGTCCATCCTTCCATCCATCCATTTCCGTCCATCTTTTGGAACACTAAATGAAAGTATGTATTTCAGTATGTATTTCCTAACAATCTTCAATTCATTAAAACCGAGCAATGTTATAAAATTCTTTAATTTATTCAAATTCATAGCTAAACTGAACAAACAAAAGTTCAAAGTAGATATGTACATGTACACCCAGGAATCACCTACCCCCAAATTAATATTCTTTCGAAAAACAAGAAACCAGAGCAAAAAGAGGAGGTTTGTTCTTTCTCAAAGTAAATTTCTACAGACAAAAAATGTACTTTTTTCTTTAATTTTTGTAAATTTTTCTTAAATTGTTATTTCAATATTTTATGTAGGGTAATGGTACCAATACCCGAACACTTAACGATTCATCAGAAGTAAAAACGCTATCAAAATGTTTCTTTAAAAGAAAACAAAATAAAGTAAATTTTATGCTAGAGATGAAATATTTTTTTATCAAAAAAATATAAATTTATATTAGTGAACGCAATCGTTTATTTATAAAAAAATAAAAACTCCAAAATACTCATTTTCACCAGTTGTCGAACACAAGTTTCCCAATTCCGAACACTTAGTTTCCTGAGTTCCGAACACCAAAACTGAAGACAGTTTTTTAAAGTAAATTCATTTTAACTTCAGTTAACTTCATCTTAGACTTTAGTAAATATATAAAATATTTTTCTGTTAAAAATAAAAATAAAAACTTAAGTAAATACAGAAAGGAACTTCATGATAAAACACTTAAAAATTACAAAAATATATTGAATATTTTACTGTTGAAAATAAAAATAAAACATAAATAAATATGAGAACTTCATGACAAAAAAACAACAGTAATTCACAAAACTTTACATTTTAGTTAAATCTTATAAACCAAATAAATAAAAAAATTTAATAAAAAAAAATTAGGAACACAAATTGAATATATCCCTGGTTTGAGCTTCCTCAAACTTTAGAGCAAAAAATTTGTTGCAACCTAAATGATACTACAACCGGTCGCATGTCACAGCCAATGTTTTTTAATTGGTCATCCTCGGCGTCAATATTAAGCTCATCTTCAAATTCGCCACATTTCTGTTTTTGGTTAGATTTTTTCAAATTCATTGTCTTTTTACTTGCGATTATAGGTACTATAAGGCAAGTCTTGCAATCGTGCAGAAAAAAAATTTTGAGATAACAATCAAACATGACATTACGATGATAGAGAATACGAAAAAAGTGGGTCCTGCAATTCTGTCTGTCTGTCTGTCTGTGTGTCTGTCTGTCTGTCTGTCTGTCTGTCTGTCTGTATATGGATCTACAGCCTGAACCAATGGACCGATTTTCTTCAAAATTTGCAGTTAGGGTCTGTGGAGCATCCTACAGAGGGGTTTTTGGAATTGGGTCTCTAGGTCTTGAAATAACGGTACCTGCTATACAACCGATATGATAATACTTATTTTTCTCGAAAACGGCTCCAACGATTTCGATAAAATTTTGTGTGAAGGATTAATTTAAGATTGCTTTTCTTATGATGTAAAAAAAATTTTTGGAAAAGGCCTGAAAACGGTACCTCTCATAGTACGGTTTTTTTTTAAAACCGACTTTCTCGTTAATGGCTCACACGATCTTGACGAAATTTTGGATTTAAGAAGTCATAAGCTGTTGAAGAAAGACTGCATATCAATATTTAAAAAAACTTAGTTTTGGAAATTTTTATAAATTTTTTTAAAAAATTTTGATTTTTGAAAGTAACTTCGAAACCATAACTTTTATTTTTTTCAATTTTTTTGTCAAAATAACTCCTGTTAAGATCTAGAACTTTGCATGCTCGACTTTTAAAAAACAGTTTTAAAAAAAAAGTGAAAAATAAAAAACCGTTTTTTGGGAAAACTGCTCCAACGATTTTGATTAATTTTTCATCATTCATGTGTATTAGCGATTGCAAAAGAATGGCGTTTTTAGATTTTTGCTTGAAACCTTTGGAATATTTAATTTAATTTTTTCATTATTTTGCGTGATTTAATTCAATTTCCATAATTAATGTGTAGTTGTCAACCCTGTACCACAAAATATATTATGAAGAGGTAATACCAGAACCTTTAACTCAGCCTTTAGATTTTGATATAGTATTTAGAACACAATCGCAAGTTCGTGCGACCCAGTCGTGCCCATTTTTTACTTTCTTATGCAGTTTCCTCAAGCTCTTTTTTGCCTCAATTTCTTTCGTTCTTTTTCCTTGGCTTCGACTAAATTTTTATGAAAATTCATTTACTATTCACGTAATAGACATTGGCGCTCTTTTTCGGGAAGAATTTTGGTTCCTCTTTTTGTGCATATGGTTTTAGGAAACTTCAAATGCTTGTGAAAACGCGAGCCTTCGGAGCCTTGAAACTGGCTTTGTTTGTATAGGAGCGGAAGAAGAATTTGAATCTTTTAAAAAGTCTATACGACCTGGTTAGGCATTAGATTTTACATGCTTATCAAAAGTCGAACAAGACTTATTTTTGCAGAGGGATAATTTTAAAAAACTATTAATAGCATATTTAACACAGCAATATAATAATACGATTAGATTTATATCTAGTTACCTCTGAATATTATTTATATTTGCTTATAGTAGTTTTAAGATTCAAATCTATTGATGTAAATCGTAGATAATAAATAGATAAAATAAAAAAGTGCTACTTGGCTAAGAGTTTAAATCTTTTAAGGTATTTTCTAAATTGCCTGATAGGCATTCCACAATAACATATCAATATTGTCTTAAACAATGAAAACAAAAATAATATAAGACTTTTTGATTATTGCTTACGTTACGAGAACAAAAATGTTTAACTACCTATATCATCACAATTTTGAGATGAAATATGACATTGTTCGGACAAAGGAACCAGCGAAAATCGTTGAATCCTTTATCCGAACACTATGGAATATGGTGTTCGGTTACTGGAACACTTGATCATATCGCCTTTTTGTATATAAAATACGAAAGAGAATACAATTTACTTCAATAATGACTCTTAAAATAGTAAAACATTTATTTCAACCAGTTGCCTATTTCCGAACAGTAGTGTTCGGGAAAGGAAACTCGCGAAATTTGGTTTCCTTTAGCCGAACAGTTCAAAACAGTAAAGAAATAAAACAAGTTTCGAAATAAATTTTAGAAAAACTGCTTACTTTATGTCTTTATCAACATATAAAACTATTTAAATCAATTTACATGATGATTTAGCACAAATAAACACTATTTTCTCTGACCACTTTAACTAAAAAATTTTTTGTTTACACTTGCTCTTCTTCGCACATCAGATACTTGCAGAGAATCGACGGCTGTTTGAAAGGGAATTCGTTAGTGTATAAGTGAGATATTGCATATAATGAGTAAGGGAAAGGGCAGACATTCATTTTCTATCGTTTTTTTACTCATAACAAGAAAAATGACGTTATTTTAACGTATTTTAGGCAAAAGTGTTCGACTACTGGAGCTGTTCGGAAATAGGTACCTCTACCCTACCTACCAAGCCATAGGAAAAATATAAACGTTTTTTGACCCACTAACAAAACTATTGAGATATTTTTAGAAAAACACGATCATAATGTGTTTGTATAAGTCAGCAGAGGAATCTCGGATGATGCATTGCTCAAGTAAATCTAATTTTGGCCTCTATTTATTTACACTATCTATTCATTCACATACTAACAGACTTAAATACATTCGGTTTAAAAATCGAATTGTTTGAAATCCTTGAATATTTTCTCAATCAATCTTTTTCTATGAATCTCCGATGTCAATCTAATGTTAATGTCTCTATGTCTGTCTGTCTAGTCTACCGTGTGGCGTCTTCAGTAAAAATCGAAACGCATTGCATCAGCCGCCAAGAGCCACAGCCAAGCAGGGTTACCTCTGAAAATTTTTTGAAGGAGTCAAAAAAAAGAGTCCTGGCTGAAAAAAAGAGTCCCATACTAAAATGTAAAGATATATAAACATAAAGTCAAAACAAGCAAAGAATATAAACTGTTAGACGAACCACACAGTCACAGAGGCAGGGAAAACTGATTGTTGACTCTTTATGATCAATACAAATGTAGATTGTAGTCTGTAAGTATCTCATTTTTCATATGTCATATCTTTTACAAGCAAAGAATACATATGCTCTTACCACATTGACATTGATTTAAGTGACTGAATTCAGAATAGGATGTAAACAAAAGCAGAAAAAAAGTATTTGACAAAAATATTGTACTGAAAAAATTATTTCAGTTCTTAAAGAGTCCTGAATTTCTAAAAGGAGTCCGAATTCGATGATTTTTAAATAGTGGCGTCCTGGAGTCCAGACCTTAAAAAAGAGTCAAAAGGACGCAAAAGAGTCCCAAAGGTAACCCTGCAGCCAAGTCTGTCTTATATACCAAGCAAGCCCTATTGTCTCTTAAACTCAAAAATAGTTTAAAAAAAGTTTATACATATATACCGACAGATGGTCTCTCAAACTCATCTCAACTCTCACTTTACTACTACGTGTACACAGTCGCTTACCCACGTGGTTGCTTGATTGTAGGAATTGTTGAATTTTTCCTTCGAACTCATTCAACACAACATAAATATAAATTGGCGCCCAAAAACGAAATAGCTTTACAGTCCAGCCGCACTCTTGTCATAGCACGTGATAAATTAATTTTATAATGGCACTACGATGCAGCGCAGGCCTCCTGAGGCTGACTTCTTCAATGGCATCAAAGTGAGAGTTCGGTCTTCTATCTATGTTCTGTTCTATCACCAATATATACTCTTCAACTGTAGAATATCTTCTCTTGAAAGAGTGGGTATAAGAGATTTTTATATCCAACTCAACTCTACTTACTATAATAGAAATATTCACAGCGACTTTTATGTGTTTGTATGCCTTCTCTTTTGGCAATGTCTTTGGTTATGTTGAATCAGTTGAACAATGTCCAATTTTTTACTTGGACTGAAGGTTGGTCTTGGTAGACGCACAAAATCTACATCATAGTTCATAGTATTTTCATTTCAGCGAATACAGAGGTTAGCCACAGCCCTTCAATGTTTCTAAATTGGTTTTTGAAAGAATTATGACGTACGAAAACAGTTCAAACCAGCGGCAAATGTCGCTTCGCTATTAGATAACATAAAATAGATATTTTGAAAGAAAAATTGGGGTTGTACTGCGTTTGACATTCCAGAAAGTTAAGTAGGTATCTTATCGTAAGTTAAGTTTTCCAACAGGAAGTTTGTTTTTCATACCATTACGAAGAAACACACACATAACAGTGGTTCTTTTTTTTATCCAAAAAAGCACATGGTCATGACTGACTCTTTTTTGATTGTTTCTTAGAATTGTTTTGCCGGCTAGGTACAGTACCTCACACTCAAAGTGGGACACCTAAGAAATAAAATATTCAATAAACTTCTTTACGAAAAAAAATGCAGAGTTGCTCACTTTTTTAAATAATTTTTATTTTTATTGCTTAATATTGACTTCAAATTATTATAAAATAAAAAAAAAATTTCAAAAAACAGCCCCGATTTGTTTAAAAAAAAAGATGAAAATGATCTGTCTAGTATTTTTTTTTTAATGCAGGTCACACTCAAAGTGGGACACCTGCTGTTTTCTAAGAAAACTAACTGTAATTGCCACGTTATCTATATTATTTAGTTGCAGTTTTTGTAGAGCTTTCATTGTGATAGCATTAAAAAAAAAAAAATCGAAATGTCAAGGCAAACAACCTTTGAAGAAAGGCAAATTATGATTTTCAATTACCAAAAAGGAAAATCCGTTCGCAAAATAAATAAAATTGTTAAAAAAGTAAATCTATGATGTTTAGTGTAATAAAACGGTTTCGGGAAGGTCGAATAGAAAGTAAACCAGAAAGTGTTGAAAGCAAAAAAAAAATTTGCGATAGAAATGTGCGGTTTCTTTTAAGAAAAATAAGAAGTTATTCTTTGCTGTCCGCAATTGGCCTTTAAAAAATGTTAAAGGACACTTAAAATGTTAACTTAAGAGCAGAAAGAGTTCGGCGGTTTGTTAGAAGAAACAAATTGAGTGGCTGAGTTGCGCACAAAAAGCCGTTAATATCAGAAAAGAATAGTCGTTTAAGAATGCAATTGGCCAAAGAAATATCAGAAAAGAATAGTCGTTTAAGAATGCAATTCGCCGAAGAAAATGTGACAAAGGATATGAATTTCTGGTCAAAGGTAAGTCGCATTTTGTTCTCCAACTTCAATCATAATTCGGTCAATTCATTGCAAGTCCATTTTACGGACGAAACCAAAACTAATCTTTTTGATTCTGATGTCACATGCTCTTTGGCGAATTGCATTCTTAAACGACTATTCTTTTCTGATATTAACGGCTTTTTGTGCGCAACTCAGCCACTCAATTTGTTTCTCCTAACAAACCGCCGAACTCTTTCTGCCCTTAAGTCAACATTTTAAGTGTCCTTTAACATTTTTTAAAGGCCAATTGCGGACAGCAAAGAATAACTTCTTATTTTTCTTAAAAGAAACCTCACATTTCTATCGCACATTTTTTTTTTGCTTTCAACACTTTCTGGTTTATTTTCTATTCGACCTTCCCGAAACCGTTTTATTACACTAAACACCATAGATTTACTTTTTTAACAACTTTACTTATTTTGCGAACGGATTTTCCCTTTTGGTAACTGAAAATCACAATTTGCCTTTCTTCAAAGGTTGTTTGCCTTGACATTTCGATTTTTTTTTTTTAATGCTATCACAATGAAAGCTCTACAAAAACTGCAACTAAATAATATAGATAACGTGGCAATTACAGTTAGTTTTCTTAGAAAACAGCAGGTGTCCCACTTTGAGTGTGACCTGCATTAAAAAAAAATACTAGACAGATCATTTTCATTTTTTTTTTTTTAAACAAATCGGGGTTGTTTTTTGAAATTTTTTTTTTTATTTTATAATAATTTGAGGTCAATATTAAGCAGTAAAAATAAAAATTATTTAAAAAAGTGAGCAACTCTGCATTTTTTTTCGTAAAGAAGTTTATTGAATATTTTATTTCTTAGGTGTCCCACTTTGAGTGTGAGGTACTGTACATAATATGTTGTACACAATCAAGTTGAATTGGAAACTTGTCCCAAACATTTCATCAGCAATTTTTATTCCAGGGGCAGTGGCTGCCACTGCCGTGGTTAACGATTTCCATGGAGATTTGCAAAATTGGTGTGACGTCATGCGTGCCTTAAAATTTCTCCAAATTTCATGTTATTTTTAGAATAGGTAGGTATACCAACAGCACTCCCATCCCAACCCTCTCCCACTAGGTTGTGCCTTGTGCCTTGTGACTAATGTGCGGATATACAGTTGTTTTTGTACCCTTGTCTGCATGGAGGTAATACTCATTGTTGGCATTGTTTGAATTCCGTTTTAACCTAATCGAAAGAGTGGAATTAAGTGTATTTCTGTACTTTGTATCCTCACAATAAATACCTACTAACGTGGGTGTATAGTAAAGTATCGGGAAAAAATAAGTAAACATTAGATAACTCGGGTGTTTTGAGTGCTGAAGGTTAACGCTGTTATTGTATGTATTTATTTGTTTTTGAGATTGGTATCGCGTGTGCTCTTACGTCGGCTATGGTCGGCGTAAAGCAGAAATATTCTAAAAAAACACACAAATCCGGTGGATTTCAGGATGTCAAAAATCAGTAATAAAAGAAAATGTCTGCACTGAGCGTGTGACATGAGGTACCGAAAAAATAGATGGTCAAAGTCCACTATTCAAAATCTCGATATTTTTGTACCATACAACTTGCCTCAACTTGTGTTTGAGTTAGTCCCAAGCAAGAAGAGAATAATAATTACAGTAATTTATGTGATTTAAAAGAAACAGTTAATTTAAGTGGCACATTTGGCACACCCAACAGCTAAGCTTTGTTTATGCCATAAAACAAAAGCGACACACTAAAAAGGCTTGGCCATCTTCAATAAACCGTCGCTTGATCAATTGCAAATGAATTTTTGGCAAAAATTGTGGAATGGGAGCCTAAGAGAAATTGAAAGAAAATATTGGCATAGAACCTATTGACTAAACAGGGCTGGAGTGTCACACATTTCCAAGCGTTGTTTTGTATTTCTTCACCTAGTTTCTAGCCTCACAATTCACAAAGGAAAAGAAGTTATAGGACTTAATCTTTTAAAAGCATTTTGTGAATTAAAGCATAAGTTCGTTCGACAATACAAACTTACAAATGTGTCTTCCATCTTATTGGAATATTTCATTTTGAATAAGCCACTATTTTAAACAATAGGTTCGTTCGTTGAAGGTTTCCTTCACAAACCTTACGAATTGTAAAAAACCTGGGTTTTCAGTTCTCAAAAAAACCAACCTGTTCATCGCTTGAACTCGCCTCAGCATAAACCTAGTCCTATTTCAGGACGAGTTGAGGGTAAACCCAGGGCTCAAAAAACACTCAGTTTGACATTGAGGGTGAGTTTAGGTTTTTAAAAAAATGCTTTGTGGCGACTTCAGGCAACCCCAAGGCTTCAAAAAACAAACCTAATGACAACTGACACAAGTTGTCATTACTTGATAGATGACACACCAATTAAAATAGAACTATATACAATTATTAACAACACATTGTAATCGTTTAAAAGAAAAAAAGGAGTAAAAATCATAAACCTTCTCACACCAAATGTTTATTATCCCTAATAAGTAATAGATGTTATAACCAGACAATGCCTCGCAGGTGGCATATTTACCAAGCAATATCCCATCAAACACCTTCCGTGGAAACTGCATGAACGAATAAGAAGAGAAACCCGTTCCGCATCACCTCTGAACATGCCCTGGGCTCTATCAAAGACGTAAAACACATTTGGAAAAGATCTTTTTCAACGATCCAATTGATCTTAGGATCATAGACATAAATAGTTTCCATCGCTTTATACAAAGGTCCAAATGATTTAAATAGTGAGGCAGTTCCTCACATTCTTATCTGGTATCACAATGGACCTATTTTATTGGTCTGAGTTTTTCGGTCGTTTCCCCGATAGGCACCTTAACCTAGAATCACCTTATTCGCCACTGATTGAAAATCTAGTAAGAAAAAACGAGCTTCTTATTCGTGGAACGTCGCTGAAGAGCAAAAAGTTTGTCTAACTATTGTCGTCTTTGGAATGGGACATCCCAAAATCGACAATACAACGAGTTTAACATAGAGATTTAGGTTTTAAGACTTTTCAAGTTCATTTAACACAAGAACTTAACCTTACGTGTGTTTGCTGATTGGATGCTTGAAATGTATTCAAATGATCTTGAATGATGCCACCTACTTTTAGTTTGGGGCTTGGAAAACCCAGAAATTATTGCTGAAAAGGAAAACCATCTTCATCTTTATGTGGAATGTTTGGTACGGTTTGCTCTGGGTCTTTGGACCTTACTTTTTTTGAAAATGAGGTTGGAATAGCAGTGAATGGATAGAATGGATAGCGAAATCTATTGAACGATATTTAATGATTTCATATAACCGTTATTGGAAGATAATGATTCAGACGATGTTCATTTTCAACAAGATGGAGCCACATAAGCAACGATTCCATTTTCTTTTTGCGTGAAATTTTTGTGACCGTGTTATGCGACCACAATTGGCCTTTAGACACTTTTCTTTGGGTCTACGTGAAAGAAAAGGCCTATCCCAATTACCCACAATCGTTTCAACACCTCTAAGATCGAAGCCGCGACGGTATGGAGGACATACAGGCCTATTTGTGCAAATTTGTAATGGAAAATATAAAAAAAAAAATATGGTCTTGCACGCGTACGATGTTTCCTTTAAAGATTGCTCTTTTTACAATTTTTAAAATAAATAAATATAAACATTCAACTTCTTATTGAATGATATATATACAACAACAGACATTATGGGTCACTTAACAATTTGAACAGATATTCCAGGTCAATATTGTTTTATATTAATTAATTAATTAATTGTTCAGTTTAATAAATAATTGGATTGATAATAAGGCATAAAAAAGGCGAACCTTAAAGAACTAGAAATCTTACTTGAAATCATATCATGGGACAAAAGAAAAATCGGACGAATCCAGTCCTGTGTATTTTTTTATAAGGGAGGAAATTGCACCACGGCTTTTAAATTTTTCGCTGTTGACGATTTTTCCGGTTTCTTTTTTATTTGCTTATGCAAATATAATTGGTAACATTCTCTACGAAAATAAAAAGGCAATAAAACACAAGGACAAGACTTCATAATTAACCTTTCTTGTGATGTATGTCGAACAAGGGAAACTTGAATACAAAAATAGACATTGCTTTGGAATATGAAACTGAGAAAAGCTACAAGCTACGTTAGCTGTGTTTCATAACAATAGAACAAAAATTTTGACTGCAAGAAAACTTAAAAAAAAAAAAATTATTTAAAATATTCGTTAACGTCACAATCACACGTGTATGTTCTAATTACTTAGATAAGAGTAGTTTCTGAACAAATTACGACTGAAAACAGCTTTATAAGTATGTAGTATACAGTAAGTTTTACTAACGTAGGTTTCGAAACTCTGAATTGAGCGAAAATTGAGGTACTTACGAAACTCTTCAAGTACCTGATTACCAAACCAACCGTAAAAAAAAGAGAAAGCTCGCTGACATTTCTCACTATTGTTCCACCTTTGTGGTATGCCTTAAAGTTTTGAATATATCCTTTTATTGTTTGTTTGCATCAGATGTAAGTCTTGCAGACTCAGACTATGTATGAGAAGAAACTTCTTAAACAATTATGACCACAAAAGAGACTTTTGATTCAGGTAAAATTAGCGACGAGTCATTTCACGTCGAGAAAAACTTTAAGCTGTTGAATGAACTACTTTAGGAAGAAATTGCATAAGTTGAACTCACTTTTATGTTTTATCTAACGAAGGAGTTTCATACTCACTGCGAGACTTGATAACTTTCTTATAACTACTTTTTTAGATCAGACGACGCCGACGCGACACGGTGACTTGACGCTCAGTTTGATCTTCACCTTACATGAAGCTAGGCTAATGATATTTTTCTTTTCTTGTTTTCTGCTTTCATTCATCAACGACATCTTTTAATAAAGAATTTTGTGATAAGATTTTTATATAAATAATGATATTGCCATCAACGATAGCTTATTATCTTAGCCGATACCTGCGTACCGCCGCACTGCCGCCGGGCGGCCCAATAGCGTTAGCATCATTCAATCAAGTCATCCATATAGTGAAAACTGTAGTCAGTTTGAGTAATGTTTGATAATTGGGAATGAAGTTCAATAGCTATGGTTTCGAAACGAAAAAAGGAATAATTCCTTAAAGTTAAGAGCATTTACTTTTGAATTTGAACTGTCAAAGCTGGGGTGAGATTCTGTAACTAAAAAGCGAACAAACGTTTTCGTGTGTGCGAACGATTTCCTTCATGTTAACATAGGGAAATCGTTCGCACACACGAAAACGTTTGTTCGCTTTTTAGTTACAGAATCTCACCCCTGCACTCTTATAAAGTTTTCGTTTGGTAATTCGGAATAAAGGTTCTTCCAAACGAAATTTCGATATTTTTCGGTTGCAGTAGCGCAAATACAAATTTTTTTTAAAAAGCGCTTATGAAAGTGTACACTGAAGAGACAAGAACGACAACGCGTTTTCATACATTGGCAACTGTCGCGACAACAGAAATCATGTCAACAGCAGCGTTCTGCCGCGGCCGCTATTGGAAAATAGCTTTGGTTCGGATGAGCCTTAACTCTTACCGATGCTAATCCAACAAAGAATTGCATTACTTTTAATTCAAACAATTAAAGGAATTT
Organism: Melanostoma scalare; assembly: GCA_949752695.1. NCBI lineage: Eukaryota > Metazoa > Arthropoda > Insecta > Diptera > Syrphidae > Melanostoma > Melanostoma scalare. The sequence goes on along the minus strand of OX456984.1, from coordinate 178,815,316 downwards.
CTAAGCTGCGACAGCGGCAAAAACGCTGTTGACAGTATTTCTGTCGTCGCGACTACTGGAAATATATGAACGCGGCGTCATTCTTATCGATTTAGACTTGGCTCTCTTATGTAGCACTATGTAAATGTAATTCAACAGCTGAATTTGTTGCAGCCACAACCATAAAATCGCTTTGGTTTGGGATAACCATAATGCTGATTGCATCGTTAATGCATGAAACTTGCAAGAACAGTGTGTCTGTGTGCCATTTCTAATTTTTTTTTTTGAAAACTTTCATTTTCAGAATAAAATTTTGAATGTGTATTGAAAATATTAATCGACAATATTGGGTGAGTAAACTTTCGCTTGGAAACATTTCCTATATTCGGAAAATTGTTATCGGCAATAATGTTCAAAAGTTCGTTGCGGAATTCAAAACGATCGTAAATGAATCTTCAATGGGAAATTTACATCTCATTTTATGAGTTTTGTAGTTGATTTGTTTCTCATTCACTTTTGTAGGGAGGTAGACGTAAACACCAGCCATGAAAGTTCAAAAACATTTATGTTTTTTTATCATAATTTTGATAATTTAATGAGTATTAACATTTGTTCCGTGCAACAAAATATTACGAGTGAAACAAAATTCCTTGGGAGATTGCCGAAAGGGGCCAATTTCGGTGCCACGCCTTCAAATATATACTTTAAGAGAGACGTTGACGTTGGATTGTGAATCATTACTTCAAATTTATTTTTCGTATCTTATGAGGAACCGCCTTATTTGATGCCAATCCAGACGATAGAACCAAAACGACATTTAGTTGTTAAAAACAACATTCAAAAATGATCTACTAAGGAATAAGATAGATCAAATGCTATGCTTATATTGAAAATTAAGACACTAGCATAACTTATCAGGTTCAGAAGCTTCTTCAAACTGAATTTGGTATTGGAAATTGCCAGACATGGTTACGATTTTATTTTTATTAGAAAATCAAGAGAATTTATTGTTAACGAAAGTTAAGTCCTTGGAAAGCAATTTAAATTGCAGTAACTTTTATACATACATTTTTATAAGCGATTTATAAATAAATTTTATTTTTATGATTTTTTTTTAACTACTCACTAAACACGATCCTGTTCAGATTTATAAAAATAAATTGAAAAAAATATGAAAAAATACTCATGTTAAATTCTCTGCACTTTTCTATGATGATGATGAAACTAAGCATAATCGCTTAACCACATGCCAACTTCGACCTCAAAACCGCTTTTAAAAAACAAAAACACATGTAATCAGTTAGCGTTGCGGGCATTAAATAAAATTAAAAAAACCTCAAGCTACTATAGACAAACTTTTTTTTATTTTTATTATGTACCTACATAGTTCAAAGGTTGATAAAACAAGTTCGTATCATTGTTTATGAAAGTTTTCCTCATTCACAACGTTACGTAAAAGTTTGATGGACGCTTTGATATAAAAATATATCAAAACAGAATATTCTAGGTAACGACTTCTGTTTTTAAATATTGGGGAGCATTAACTTTTCAAGTGTTTATCAATTAAAACAAATATCGATAAGATAACAAATATCCACGACCACTTTCAGATCCAGGCCAATTGGACGGCGCCGGACGGCGGATACTTTTTAGTGGAAGCGAATAGGGCGCCATTTATTTTATTGAAATTAGTTTATTGGTAGGTACCTATTCCCGAGTATCATTCTTTAGGTACACTGTCTAATTATGCTGTCTTGTTGTAGATTATGCAGACATGCATTGAAACAAGTCTCTCTGATGACGCTCAATGTCAATAACTAACCTGATGCGAAACAAAACGCATAAACCTAGCTCTAAGGCAAAATTGAATCACGTGCATAGCTAGTACTCTACCTACCTATACCTAGTAGCTAGACACAAATTATAATCTAACTGCCCACTGAAATAACTCTTTTATTATTCCTATGTATAAACTTTGTCTGATTAGCTTGATGTCATTATTCAATTAACAAAAGCAGGAAGGTAATTGCTGAAATCAAGTCTTAAAAGCAAGTAGCAATGACAATGTCAATAAATAGAAGTAAAATCATCCACATTTCAAGATATCGCTGCTATAAAACAAAATGAATACATGACATGTGAATGAATAGCTTGTAATTATTCTACTCCATTTACATCGCATATACGAGTATGCATACCTACGTATTTCCGTTTCTTGTCTCAACAAAAAACCAATCGAAAATATTTGTTAAAAGAAGTATCTAACATTTCCACTTAAGAACAGTCAAGTCATTCATCGTATTCTGTTCATGCACTTATGGAAGCGTGTATTGACTTTCCTTCTAGTTACTGCACGAGTGGAATAGGTAGGTGTACCTACGTACATTTTTTAAAATGATAAAAATGATGACTTGACACAATTAGGTATATCTTTTATGATTTGAAATTATTTCATCATCATAGAGTAGTGATTATAAATAATTGATAACAACAATCTGAACAAATACGAAGGTTTGCATTGGCTACGTATCAAGTTTTGTTTGAACAACAATTTTCAAAAATATTTGCATAGGTAGAGCTGAAGCAGGCAGAGTTAGTTACGTAGCGTAGGTAGGAACGGACTGGACACCTTTATTTTATTATTTTCTTTGCAGATAACACAAAACATCTTTAGAATTGTCACACGTGTTGAAGTTGATTTAAAAAGATTTCTCGTGTCATTCGGCCAAGAAAATTATCTACGCAGTTTTTCATATTTTTCCTATTTCACGCCTTTTAGTCGTTTCGTCATTCAATGGGTTAGGTATACACCTACGTAGATACCTTGAAATACTTTTCGTTTGTCAATTTTCGCGGGCATCTAATCAGAAATCAATTTTCCTGTACCTGATACATTTCTACAGCCGTTTTACCCCAAATCTTTCTAAAGAATTGCCAACGTGTTAAAGTTAAAGAGAAGACGTTGTGGTACGCGAATGGCAACGACTTTTTATTTCATCGGGCGATGCATACTACCAACCAATTCAACACATTCACATACGAAATTGAGTTTAAAGAATACAAATTCGTTGCACACAGGCTGGTAATGAGACATAAGGACTTCTTACCTGTCCAACAGAAACTAACAAACAGAGAGAAAAAAGAAAACTACATAAATACCAATATGTACGGCTTAAAATAGCTCACAGTGCGAGTGCACTTAAAAAAAAAAAAGTACAGAAACGTAACACTAAAGGCACAAATCCAACGTGTCTCTTTAATACGGCGACATGACGAGAAAAAAAACTTGGGTACATCATGAATTGATTTTTTGTTACAACCGTGTCAATTAAAGAGGAAAAAGTGTTCTTCAAAGTTATTTTTTTTTTATATTTAATCCAGTCATTACTTGACAAAAAAAATAATCAAGTTTAAGAAAAAAAAAACAAGTGAGGACAGATAGAGACTTACATGAAATATAACTTTTTTTTTAAATCGATTTGTTTTTTTCTTTATAATGAGCAAAGAACTGTGTAGTATTTCTATTAAAATCAATAATTAATTGCAGTTTGAAAGCGCGCTCTTCCCATTACCGATAGACACTTCTACACTACACACGAGGTTGCGACAACCTTTCGCTTCGACTAACCGACGCAAGTGAATGTATAAAATGCTAGCTAGCTCTTGGTTTTTATATTTTGGCATCTTTAACCATGTTTAACTGTGAAAGTGTGGAGGCATATCATATGCACAGTTGGCAAATTTAAGAGAAATTTATAAAATGCCGAGTCTCTTAAAATTCTATATATAGAGGATCTCTTATACATATTTACTACAAATCTACAACAACTATGTAGACAACTCACTTGATTCGGTTTCGCTGACGTAATATCTGACCTCACTAGAAACGAGACAATATGAGAGTACTGCACCATAGACACAAACCTGTAGCAAAGCCTATACACAATTCCTTTAATAATCTAGTGAAACAAAATACTTCAATAAGTGCTGCCAGTTGAATGAAAAAAAATATTCTCAACAAAATGTAGTTGTTTGAAAAATTTACCTGAAAACACAATTTGATTATTTGAAAATACCATTTTTCATATATTTTACGAAATAGGTAGAAGAAAACCCATGACAATATAAATATAAATAAAAAACAACACTTAAGTTAATATCTAATGTAATGTGATAGTTTATAAAACAAAATATAAGAAAAAGCATGATTTAACAAAAATCCACACACTCTTTATATATAACATTACTCAACACAAAAGAAAAATAGTTCAATGTAATGTGTGTGTATATCTGATCTGCTCATCTCTTTTTTAATGAAAGCAATGGATTTGACTAGTTTTAGTTTTTGAATTGCTTGATGTGGTCTGGTCTTGAAACTATTTTTAGAATTCTAATTCTATTCTAATCCTTACTAATATAAATGTGAAAGTAAGTTTGCTACGTCATCACGCCTAAACTACTGGGCCGATTTCAATGAAATTTGGTACAATGATTGTCAAGAGATTGAAATTCTATCACAATATTCCTAAGGGAGCGGGAATTTGAACAGGAAGTAAGAAACTACTATACTAAATCTATAACTAAACTACTACAGCAGTAGCTACTTCAGTAGCCCTTCAGTAATTTAGACTGTATTTCATCAATTATATTTCCACGGGAACAAAAACAGGAACGAAAACAGAAACCTTAAAACTGTTGATTCCAATGCAAGTGCAGCTGAATCTAGAGCTTCCTTCTTTCTTAAGACTGATAAAAAAAAAAGTTTGCAACTAGTAACACATTTATTATAATAATTAATAATTAACAATTTAATAGAAACGACATACATGGCTGTTCTGATTTCCGACCGGATTTGGAACGAAAACCGAAAATGAATCCGTACTTTAAAAAAAAATGTGTTCTTGTTTCCGAACGGATTCACTACTGATTTTACGTCACAAAAACGATTTGAAAATTAAATTTTTGTGTTCATTGGAACTGTTTACTACTTAATTACAAGCTAATACTAATATCATATATATAAAATTTCCATGTCACAATGTTTGTTACCGTACTCCTCCGAAACGGCTTTACCGATTTTTACCAAATTTTATATGCGTATTCAGTAGGTCTGAGAATCGGCTACTATCTATTTTCCATACCATTAAGTGATAAGAGCCATCTACCCTTAACATTGTTTTTTTTTTAATTTGCACTGTGACACGAGAATTTTATATATTAGATTTTACAGTCTCAGTGTAAATGTCATATCAACTATTTTCTCAAGTAAATTTATTATTAATTTGCTCGACGACAATTATTTATTCCTCTCTTATTGAGTGTAGTTCGCATGATTAGTTAATGAACAGATTTATATAACCTCAAAAGTGCTTGTTCACTTATAAGAGTTCTAACTTCCACATAATTTTAATGGGTCGGGAAAAGGAAAGGGAAGCGTAACGGGAACTGGAACTCTAAAACTTACATTATCCCCTACATAGTCTATACTTCATGACTATATTCCTATATGGAAACGGGAAACTTGAAATCTTCAGGCATTCTTAAACTTAGTCTTCTTAGTTTTCGTTTCTTGACAGTTTTTTGTGTTTTTTGTATGAATAAAATAAAGTGGCAAAGGAATTTCATAACAAGTAGTGAATGAAGTTACCAACAAAAACTACTTGGCTGATATCAAAAATTCTTTCAGCTTTAGGATGTTACATTCGGCCCTATAGAGGTTTTCTCCGCAACTCATCCTTTTTCGGAGATTCAAATTTGCTTAGGAGTAGTTTTCATCGTAAGAAATTTTTCACAAATGCGACAACGCATTGCATTCCCAAAACTAAAAATTATCCGCCGCAAAAACATATCGGAGCCGGAGCACGTCGGAGAAATGTTTGTTTTTATCTTTCAAAAATAATGCCAGCAAAAGTACTTAATCGCAAAGCATTGCATATAAACGGCAAACGATGTATTCTGTCGGAGAGAATGTTCGATCGGCCGATCGGAGAACTACAACGACAAACTACGACAAGTGAATGTTACAGCGGAGAAATTCGATTAACAGAATCAAGGTGGACACCAAAAAGTAGAAATCCGTCCTTGAATGAGCTATACCAGATACATATTTGGTTTGGTTTGGTTGGTCAATACGCGAGGACAGAGTGGTGGTTGTTGAGCTACTGGTAGCCCAAAGGCAGCACTCAAACCCCTACAGCAGGGTTTGACATTGAATCATGAGGAATTGTATGCATTAGAAAAAAACCTAGCCCTACAGATAATGGGGCGTGAGGTAAACTACCCAACCGCATAAAAACACATCTTGGCGCAGAGGCATGGACCTCATCTTTAAGAGCTACGTGGGTTTCACGCTTACAAAAAATCGAATTTTTTTATTGTGTTATCATAATTTTTTCCATTTTTTTTTAATTTTGCAATGTCTCGAGAATATAGTGCTAAATTTTCAAGTTCATCCGAATAATAGTTTTGGAGTTACAGTTCTCAAGTTCACACATTCGAGGTCGACTAGGCTTAGCAATCAAAACATTAAACACGTTTTTAAAATCGGTTGTCAAGTTTACTCTTGAACTACTCTACCGATCTTGATGAAATTCGACACAGGTCTACGAATTACAATATATAACGACTTGTACGAAGGAATTTTCGTTTTCGGATTACAACTATTTTTTACAGAAATACTTGGTGATATTTGCATTTATTTATTTATTTAGAACTTAGTATTAAGATGTACATGTACATCTCTTAGATAATTAAGCCTTAACGTAGATGGATTCAATAACAAACTAATTTGAATTTAAATCTAAGTAAAGTGTATTGTTGAAAATATTACTTACTTACTTAAGGTGGCGCTACAGTCCGGGTCGGACTAGGGCCTCAACCAACATGCTTCTCCAGCCAGCTCGGTCCCTAGCTAGCTGCCTCCAGTTTTGCACGCCAAGTTGGTTGAGCTCCTCTCCTACTTGCGTGCGCCACCTGAGTCGCGGTCTTCCTCTACTGCGCCGTCCCTCGGGATTGAATTCGAAGACTTTCCGGGCCGGAGCGTTGGTGTTCATTCGCTCTACATGACCCAGCCATCTAAGCCGCTGAACCTTAACTCGTTTGACAAGGTCAGTGTAGTTTTACAGCCCGTACAATTCGTCGTTGAATCTTCTTCTCCACTCTCCATCTATGCAGACGGGACCAAAAATCACCCAAAGAATTTTTCTCTCGAAGCATCGTAAAGCGTTCTCGTCTGCCTTTGACAAGGTCCATGCCTCTGCGCCATATATAAGAACCGGAATGACAAGTGTCTTATACAGGGACACTTTAGTTGCTCGAGAGAGGACTTTACTACTCAATTGCCTTTTTAGTCCGAAGAAACAGCGATTGGCAAGAGTTATTCTTCGTTTGATGTTTGATGCTGGTGTCGTTGTCTGAATTAATAGCGGCGCCTAGGTAGACAAAGTCCTTAACTACCTCAAAGTTATAGCTGTCTATCGTGACGTTCTGTCCAAGACGTCGGTGTTGGGTGTCCTTTCTTGAAGACAGCATATACTTGGTCTTGCCCTCATTGACCACTAAAACCATCTTCTTCGCTTCCGTCTCAATGCTCATAAACACGCCATTGATATCACGCTGCGTTCTTCCAATTATGTCAATATCGTCGGCATATCCGAGCAATTGGACGGATCTTTGAAAGATTGTGCCTCTTGTGTTGACGTGGGAGTTTTGCACTATTCTTTCAAGAACGATGTTGAAGAAGTCGCATGACAGTGCAAAGTCTTGCCTAAAACCTTGAAAATATTACGACTTTTTTTATCCCTCAAAACCCATGCAACCTCTTAAGCGATAAAAAAACCATAGTCATTTCGAAAGAAAATTACTCCCAGTGATCTTTGGTCCCGTTCATGAAGACGATGTGTTTATAAAAAGATTCAATAAAGAATTGTACAAGCGGTACCGCAACATGAGCGTAGCTAGAAGAATACGTATCGCGAGACTACAATGGCTGTTGGCTGGTACATGTTGAGCGGATGGATACCAGCGCTGCTTGCTGCATTGAACTCTCGGAAAAGGAAGACACAGTCGTAGCTGGTGCAATCAAATGTAGGAATACCACAACCGGCTTAGACTGCAAAACTGGACAGAGCTCGCCCGAATTCAAATTGTTTTCGAAAAATTATGATTGAGGGAGGATAAAAAATCTCGATAGCCGAAATAAAAAGAGTTCGACTAACTGCGTGAACACAATGAACTGCAAACGCAGCTGCAGCCGCAGCCGCAAGAATTAAAATAAAGTTAACTTGTGAACAAATGTAAAATACAAGATTTTAGAGCGGTACTGCTTTAGTGAACTATTAAAATTTTTGAGTTTTCGTAAGATTAAAAAAAATTTAAAAAAAATTACTTTGAACATTTTTATTGAATTTGGTTGCATTTTCACCTTTAAACAAATTAGATAACAAGAAATGCCCATTAGTTTAACTTAAACCCAACTTCTGTTGTACAGAAAACATACTGGTAGCCGCTCAACCTGAATGTGAAATGATTTAACCGACTCTGGGTTCATATTACAAATTACGAAACGCGATGCGAAAAAACGAAACCCAAAACATGGATAGCCACCAAAAGCTGTGGTAAATGACAGCAAGTATCGGAGAACAGTCTTCAAGCTAGGGTTGAGTCTCAGTTTAAATTAGCGCTTCTTTTGGCAAAGATTCTAGTTCTCAGGAAGGGTTAACAAATTACCACCTACTGCTGTGAAAATCGAAGAGCTTGTGACATGGAGATTTACTGTTGATAGGGAAGTGAAGTAAAGAATTACCAAAGTTTTAGCATCGAAAGTCAAAATGATGCATAGGGATAGTTCAATTCTTGAATATTGGGCCGCTTCAATTCCGATGTTTCTGATTGTTGATTTGCAATTTTTCAGCTGCACGGAGAAGTTTTCGAAAATAAAGGATAATTTTGTGCTAGTGTGACGTGAGTTCATACCAGGTGAAGTTTATGGATAAGGGCTTCTAGCCATGTACTAACAAATGCTTTCTCAACGGATACACGATGGCTATTGAGTGGAATGCTGACTCATGCTGGAAGTTGAATGCATATCAGAGATGATGCTATTTTCGCTGAAAAGATTCTTTGGTTTTTCAAGATCAGTTCTTCCAAAAGCTTATTCAGGTTGCTGAGGAAAGATAGAAAGTAGTAAGAAATCATGTCTTTGTCAGCTCATGTCTTTTTTAGCTTTGTCATTTGTAAAGTGTTGTTGTTAATGTTGTTGTCCGGCACCAAAAATCTCTGACAGATAATTCAGTTGATGTTCCCGAATGTATCAGGTTCAGTTGGTTTAGTTTATTGGAACCGTTTTTGGAAAAAACTGTTATTATAGTGCTGGATGGAGTTCCGGACCATTATATTGACTAATTACAGTTCGCTCTACACTGTTTTCATAGCTTATTTTTATCTAGTTTAGTTCTTGGTGATAGATTCTTCAACTGTTGTTTGTGCTCATAGAGCTTCTGTGCAGTTTGTGACTACTCAATACATTGAAAATAGCTAGTTCCAGTGAACCTACGGCCATGTTAATTTCGGCAGTTTCGTCCATGTCAATGTATATTTAAAACCTCTAAATCCAGCCTTCTATGATTTTACTTTTAGTCGAATCGTCCCTATTTCCCCTGTGAGTGTATGGCATCTATAGAAAACTTTAAGATAAACGCTATGCCGATATGATAAGAGCCTGACCTAATTACCGCTTTCCATCGAACTGTCCGTGTCCAGTATGGATTAGCAAATGTAAAAATACACTCACCGGCACAATTGACGGCCAACTTAACTTGACAGAAAAACTTGATCGCATTAAACATACGGCAGTGTTTGATTGTGCCCATGACTAAACAATTGTAACGCCTAGAGAATTATTCTTGATTACAAAATAAATTATTAAATTCAGATGTGAAGTAAAACTTTCAAGTCACACTCATATCTTCACTGATTACACCATACAAACAACGCGATTAATTAGATTACAATTTAAATTGAGTGAGTTTCTTTTCACAGAGAAGTATTCTTCCCCGAAAGCACTTCATAGTTGACCGATTGTTTTGATTAGTTTCAGTTCAACTTCATCTTGATCCAGTCATGGCTACAACGCCGGTTGTTGTTCTACTGATTGCACTTCTCTGCTTCGATAAAGTTACTTCTAAAAAAAAGTATAATTTTGAATGTGGCGACCAAGGAGAGTGTGATAATAAAATTAGACAAAAATATGAACCTACGTGGGAAAGTTTAGACAAAAGACCTCTGCCGCAGTGGTATGATGATGCTAAAGTAGGTATATTCCTCCATTGGGGAGTCTATTCTGTCCCAAGCTATGGTTCCGAGTGGTTTTGGACAAACTGGCAAGGTGTGTGTTAAATTTCGTTCAATTAAAATCTATAAGATTGTGTTTTGTTATCGTTCTGAGTGAATTTTAGGACAGAAGATCGATTCCTACATCGATTTTATGAAAAAAAACTATCAGCCGGGTTTTACATATCAGGACTTTGCAAAAGATTTCACAGCTGAGCTATTCAATGCAACTCAGTGGGCACTTTTATTTCAAGACAGTGGGGCTAAGTTGGTATCTTTATCTTAAAGCAAAAGTGACATCACTAATGTTTTCATATTTGTTGCAGATATGTTGTTCTCACAAGTAAACATCATGATGGCTTCGCTTTGTGGCCATCTAGCCGTTCATTCAGTTGGAATGCAAAAGATGTGGGTCCCGGAATTGATATAATTGGTAAGCTAGTTCTCATTTCTTTTCTCTGGAATTACATTAATGTACTTTCAGGAGAACTATCTACCGCTATCCGTGAAAAGACCTCAATTCGATTTGGCTTGTATTACTCATTATTTGAGTGGTTTAATCGGCTGTATATTCAAGACAAGCTCCACATATTTTTAGAGAACAAATACGTGCAGGACAAGGTTCTTCCGGAGCTACATGAATTGGTTGCACTCTACAATCCTGAAGTGATTTGGTCAGATGGCGATTGGGAAGCTCCTCCCCCGTATTGGAATTCTACTGACTTCATCGCATGGTATACTTGTTTTAAAAACTAAAATTCAATGATAAAGTTCTCTATTGTACCTCATATGTTCAGGTTGTATAACGAGAGTCCAGTGAGAGACACAGTTGTTACCAACGACAGATGGGGATTCGCCACACATTGTCTGCATGGAGATTTCTGGACATGTTCAGACCGATACAATCCGGGTAATAGAAATAGATTAAATAAAAAACGAGTACATGAGATAATTTGCTTGGCATAGTTTTGAGGAGATTGACTTCTTTCTCAAACTGATGCTGCATATTTTTGTAATTGAGGAATAGTTTAGTGATTCATTTTTTTGAACAATAGGAGTTCTTCAAGCTCACAAATGGGAAAATGCATTTACACTCGACAAAAGCAGTTGGGGCCAGCGTTTCGACACAACTCTTGCCGACTACATGACCTCCCAGCAGCTAATCAAGGGTACAACAAATTTCATTCTTATTTTCTCAAATTCATAAAAAAAAAATTTCCTTATCTAGAGCTCGTCTCAACTGTCAGCTGTGGTGGTAATATCCTTGTCAACGTTGGACCGACAAAGTTTGGAACGATTCTACCGATCTTTGAGGAAAGACTTCGCGATATGGGTAAATGGCTAAAGATGAATGGAGAAGCTATTTACAACACAAAACCTTGGTTGCATCAAAATGACACGGTAACACCTGGGGTGTGGTACACTAGCAATCCCTTGCCTAGTGGAGTCACTAGTGTCTATGCCATGGTATTGGATTATCCGTACGACACAAATGAAATCGATTTATATGCGTTGAATGGGCACGTGGATGGAAAGACTAAAATTGTTTTGCTTGGTATGCCCAACGCTTCAATAAAGGTAACGAATTTTGTGAAAATTATTTCGAATGTTTAAATGAAAGAGTTTTTTTTTCAGTGGTCGATGAATAAAACTAGTGTCCATATTAAGTTCCCAGGAAAGCATTTAGTTGATAAGCACGATTTAGATTTTGCTTGGACTTTTAAAATAACAATTTATTAAATAAAACAATGAAGTATTGTGTTTAATGGTTGCATTTTTCTATACACGTTAGAGTTTAAGTAATTTGCTGTAAATATTAGGAAAACAATTGTATCAAATTTGAGTACACCATAAATAGTCAAAGTGACAAAAAAGGAATCAGATGTAGGCCTTAAGTTGGAATAAAACTAAACAAAAATCGGTTACAATGGTAAGTAAGTACGATGTGCTCATATGTGATTTTCTGCCCCACCAGATTAATTCAGTCCCGAAAATGGGACAAGCTGTTTTTACACTGTTATGTCGAGGTTCGCTTGTCGTGATCGTAAGCATGTCTGTCTGTTCACCGGGAGGTTCGTGGTTCGAATCCCAACAGAAGTCAAAAATGTTTTTCCATTGGTATCGCCTTTCGCGAGTAATAGGCACGTCCTCCGTCAGTAAATGCATTGCCATGAAAAGCTCTTTCTCGATTACCCATTCTGAATCGGCAGAAAATTGTAGGTCCCCTTCATTCCCTCACAAGGCATGGTTGTGAGAAATGCGCTCTGTTGCGCCACCCTATTTATATATTTTTTTTTATTTATCAAATTGTTGACGTGGGGCTTCAGACGTTTACACATATTACAGCAAACAAGATCGTATATGTGACGTTAACGAGTTGGGGCAATTGTGAGGGTCCTCTTCTATTAGGATCGGACATACTATACTGCGGTTGAGCTGCACACCAGCTGGTGCATGCTACTTTCAAACTGATCTCCCGCTGCCTTAGAAAACTCCGCGACAACGCCATCTGCACCTGGAGTCTTATTTGATTTAAATTTGCATATGGCAAGCTTAACTTCTTCTAGGTCGGGAGGACGGCATTCTTGATCATCGTCCAAGCTGAATGGGGCAATCTGCCTGACAGCGGAATTTGTGTCTTCATCGTCGTTAAGCAGTCTGCAGAAGTTATCTGCCAGATCCTCAGTAGCGACTATGACTCTACAACTATGTTTCCCTGCTGATCTTTACAGGCTTGAGATCGGGGTTTGCCACCCTGGCAGGATCTTTTTTGGAGAAGTTACTGGCAATCTCCTGCGATTGTAGCTTTCCGATATGATATCTCTCCACAGCGTTGGTTTTTACGAGTCGTGAAAATGATATCCTCGTTCGTACCTTGGCTACAACAAGGTAGTGGTCCGAGTCAAAGTTCGTCCCTCGGAAAGTTTGGACATTTATCACACTGGAAGAGTGAATTGCGTCGATCGCAACATGGTCAATCTGGTTGACGGTTGATTGATTTGGGCACCGCACTGTGCCTTTATGAATTTTGAGACGCGGGAAACGCGTACTACTAACAACAAGATTTAGCCTAGCATCAAAATCGATTATCCTTAGCTCGTTTTCGGAGGTTTTGTCATGAAGGCTATGCTTACCGATTGTATTTCCAAAGATGTCCTCCTTTCCTAGTTTTGCGTTAAAATCGCCAAGAACGGTTTTCACGTCGTGTCTAGGGCATTCCTCATGTTTCTTCGAGGAGCTCGAAGAAATAATCTTTAAAATTGTAGTCTTTCTCTTCTGTGGGGGTGTGGGGGCATATTAGGCTAATGTTGGCCCTGAGTATTCTTCTAACGACAATTCCGCACCCGAATAAGCGCTATTTCTGTCGTCTGTAGCAGTCGCCATAGTAGATGTCACAGTTTTTCATCTTCTTTATGCCCGGTCCACTTCATCGCACTTCTTGGATGGCGGTAATGTCTGCTTTGCAGCAGTCATTTGTCCGCTAATTCTCCAGCTGCACGTAATCCGTTAAGGAATCTTACGTTCCAAGTGCAGATCCGGAGGTCTTTGTCCTTTTTACGTTTGCTTGAGTCGTCAACTTTGAAATCATTATCGTTATCCGAGGCTGTTGCTTGTTTCGGAACCATGTATTTTTCCGTGGTTCGGTAGTCAACCCCACGCATAACCCCCTACCTGGAGGGCCAGGTCCTTTTGGTATCCCCTGGGACATAAAGGGCAGGAATATCCAGTGTCAGTACCCTGCGGCAGGGGTGTGAGAGCTAACGTTGGCTCACCAGGAGCTCATCCGCCACCATCTCTACTTCAATACACTGTCCTAGTATTGAAAGACCCTGAAAGACCTTTAAACCAAATATGTCGGATAAGCTCATTCATGGGTGTCTGCTTTTTTTGACTGCTGAAGTTCATCGCTGATTCTGTTAGCATTATAGGGTTGATCTTTTTCGCAGTAGAATTGATAAAGCTTGACCAATCTTGGATTTTATGTTTGTTATTGAAGAATCTGATTTCTCTTCGGCTTTTTTTGTTCACTGGTTAGCGCAATGAAATGTAACTTACATATTTCATTTACTTTGCCGACGTTTCGACAGGGTTTGCTGTCTTCTTCGGCCCTTTGTCAACACTCGGTCTCGCACTTACTAGTTTAGCAGGTTAACTCTTTGCGAAGCAACACCCTAGTGCCCAGTGGTTACCGCGTGGAGGTATAGTGAGCACAATTGACGTGTACTATAAGTTGCAACATCTGGGCGCCACAATTTTGGTTTGTCTCGCAAAAGAACCAGCAAAGATTATATTTTCTATTTTACTGATCCTCTGATTTCGTTGGCGTTAAGTTACATAACAATAGTCTCAAGACCCAAATTGATCATTGATAACACTATGCGAATATATCAAGATATATTCCGCGCACTCACACTTGAGCGCAAGAAACTTGTAGTTAATTTATTTAGTTATTATTGTGATTTTAAGCGAAAATATTTTGAAATCAATAAATTTTATTCAAAAAATCAAAAATGCAATAAAAGAATTTACCTTGCTTTTCAAATTCGTCTGTAAACAGACCGTTCGTTGTCCAAAGTTTTCACTTATCGTTCGATTAGGATTTCAGTTGTCATGCAGATTTGTCTTCGTTTAGCCATTGAAAAATGTTCACGACTTGTTTAAGAGCAAATATGTACTCTGAATGTATAAAATCAATGTTTATTAATTACTATGTAGAAAAATGACTGTTTAATAAATCCCGGAACTTATATACTAAAAAAAAAGAGAAAAATGCAAAACGTGCAGCACAATATATCATAAATCCTAAATTATTATAATCGTAAATTACTTTGACTTGATAACACTGATAAATGAACTCTTTGTAAAGAAAGATTAAACTGTATTAACTTTGTATTAACTGGTCTATTGCATGTTGAGCTGTAGTATGAACTATTTTATGGAACTTTATTCAGTAAGAATTGTCTAAAGAATGAAGGTATGTTGTTGTCTGTAGATGGACCGGATATTGATGATGTGGGTGATGTTGATGATGATGATGTTGGCAGCAAATTGTTTCTATTTATCTCATATTATTTTGGGCTCATTCGATGGCCACATGCTTTGGAAGTTGCTTTCCCCAACTACGAATACCTACACATTAAGTACCATAGAGCTATTGGGGTTTCAAAAACTTTAGCCGTCAATTGTGTCCAGGTGGCGTACGAATATGTTGAATCCAATCGGACACACGCAAGCGGAAGTACTCAGACTTGGTGACTATCCAATCTCGATACTGATGAGGTATAAATTCAACTAGTTTCTCAGCTATTTCCGGATTCTTAAACATAATGATATATATTATAAATATGTTAATTGCTAAGAGTACGAAAAAAGTAAAAATTGTCTTCAGTGCAGTACTCGATTTGCGTTGGTTGACACTGCCTTGGGCAGAGTTTCCCTCGGCTTTTGATTTGGTTAATTTAACATTGGAATTTGGTATTGGTGAAGCGTTTTCACTTTTTGTCTTTTTTGTTTTGTTTTTAGCTTTCTTTGCTTTTTTTGATTTTTGAATTTCTTCGACGCTTGAAGCCGCCTCGGCCATGGCTTCTGATTGGGCATCGTCTTCTTTTTGAAGTTTCTCTTTGGTTTTTTCTACTTCCTCTTGCATCCTGGCCATACATTTTACCTAAAAAAAATGAAGCATATTTTGAATTGAGTTACTTAACTTTGATCTTTGTGAAGGACTGTATACCGTGTTCTTCGCAGAAGTGTTGCATTCTTTTGCCGTCAAACAGAGGCCAACTACTTTAGCCAATCCTGGTGTCAATGGGTTTCCTTTGAGGTCTAAGTACCTATCGTTTTTAAAGTTAATCATTTGAACAAGTAATTTCATATACACAAACTAACCTCAAGTTGTTTAGATTGCCAAAGCTCAAGGGCAAATGCTCCAACCTGTTATTGTACAAGTCCAAGTGTCTAAGATTGCGAAGATTACCGAAGTCTTCGGGTAGAAACTTGATTTGATTCCTGCTCAAATCAAGACGTGTTAAGTTTGTTAGAGTAGCAAAGTTTTTCTAAAAAAAAAAAAGAAGTGTTAATGTTTTTTTACTGTCCTCAATGCAAACGACAGCAGCATTACCCCCAGTGATATCAGCTTATTGTTTGAAAGATCCAAAATGGTGACCCTTTTGAATGAAGCCTGGGAAGAAAGAGAAACAAAATTTTGAGAAACCAAAATCGATAAAATGATAAACAAGTAGAATCGCAGTTTTTGCTTATGGTCTTTTTAGAAAACCTTTATCACCCCAGTATGTAATTCATCAGACCAATAAAACGGCCATTTCAAAATAAAAAATACTTTGACTTATCTTTCGTCGCGTCCGTTGTATGAAGACAATGACTTGGAGACGAGCTAGAAAGTCCAGCTAAAAGAGGGTTTATTTTTTAGAGAATGGATAAAAAAAATTTCGCCCAAACGAGTAATCAAAAACAATACAGATCGAAATCTGGGTGCATCATCTTAGGTAGTGTGCTGTGCTTAAGTGGAGGAGGACCTTTATGAACTGGGCTATATTACCAAAATATGGTAGGAAGTTAAAATGGTCTTCATACCAAAAGCCGGCAAACCCAGCCAGACAGAAGCAAAGGACTTCAGACCTTTAAGTTTAACTGCTTTTATACTGAAAACGTTTGAAAGGCAACTCGATTAACAAATTAGCAGCTTTCTAAAACAGGAAGTAATATCTACCTTTCAACATGCCTACACAAAAGGACGAAGTGTAGAAACAGCACTACACTGTGTAGTAAGAACAATAGAGAAAACTCTGCCAGAAAAAGAATACACACTGGCAGCTTTGCTGGACATTGAAGGAGCTTTCAACAATGTACAAAACAGTGCAATTAAGAAAGCCCTAAATGATCTAGAAGTAGAAGAAACAATCACGAATCGGATCATATGTATGCTGACGAAACTTCAGATAAACAGCGAACTAGGAGGTGCAAACTTGAAGAAGTGTGTGTCACGTGGAACTCCACAAGAAGGTATCATCTCACCTCTACTCCGAATCCTGGTCATGAATGAGATCCTAATAACTCTCAAACATGATGGCGTCAAAGTGGTTGCCTATCCCGATGACTTAGCTCTTCTGGCGACGGGAAATTTTCCAACCAGTTTTAGCGAACAATTGAATAATGCATTAACCAAGGTCTGCGCTTTTACGTGATTTGAAACACAAACAAAAAGCAATTTAGAATATAAAACGGTGTGTATAAAAGAAACTGCAACAACTGAAAAAGAAAATTCGCTGACTTATGGGAAACTGTTGCGATAAATAAGCGCATGTTTGCAAAACTTAAACAAAGTAATCCAACCCAGAGACCCATTCAAAACCTCATAAGGTCGTGATATTGTCATAAAACTCTCCTGGAAATATAAACGACGAATTTCCTGTAACATTGGACAAATAGCCAAGAAGTGATAAATATCTTCTTTCTCTCTTCTGCTGCATAGACTACAATTTTGCGGTAGATCATCTCGGTATGGTATGTAGTTAAGATGTAAAATTTCAACTCTAGCTCTAAAAATAGTCTCTATTTCGACAGCTGAATATTCTCTTCGAAAATAGCTTGCATCCGAAGTTATTTGGTGATTTAACTGCCTGTAGATATTTCTGGACGGAGACGAATTTGCTCTAGAGAGATTTTCTATAAAAATTTTATGATCAACTTTTGCGATCACATCTGCAAACTGAACTTGCCAATCATCAACGTTTAATTCTGTTAAATATAGAGAAGATTCATGCCTTAGTGCTAGCTCATTCCATTCCCGGAAAGGAGAGGCATTGGTTTGAAGCAATTTTTTCAAAATTATTTTGTGCAGACAAGTATTATTTCTTTTCATTACTTTAATAATGAAGTCTGCGTTAGCTTTTAGGTTTTGTATGTATATTGGTGTTATCCCTGACTCTACATAAATTGCATAATTTGGGGTTGAGTTTGGTAACCGAAATAAGCGTTTGAAGAAATGTCTTTGTAGACTTTCGAAAGCTTCAAGTTTAATATATCCAAACACTCATGTACACCATAGCACATACATGTATTAACCGTTGCATTAAAGACTCGGTATTTGGACTTCAAATCAATACTTTGGTTGGAAAAAAAATTTGTCCACATCATATTTAGGGCTAGTTTAGCTTGATTGCTTTTTTCATTAGGGTGTTTTACAAAGCTAAGATTGTAAGTCAACATAACTCCCAAATATTTAAACTCTTGCACAACCTCAATGCGTGTGGAATTAAGCGACCATATTTTTTCTGGTAGTCTTCTAGTGCTTCTCGATTCAAAAATAATAATTTTAGTTTTATCTGTATTGATATGCAAACCCCAGGTCTCACAAAAAGAGTTGAGTCTGTTTATTTGCAACTGCAGTGAAAATGGGTTGTCAGCAAACATAACTAAATCGTCTGCATATAGCAAGACTTTAATCAACGTGTTAACAAAAAGAACTCCGCCAGGAAGAAGGTCACTGATTTCATCGATGAACAGGGCGAAGAGTAGTGGACTGAGGACACATCCTTGAGGAACACCTGCTGTTGTTTCAAATGTACTCGAGAACTCACACCCATATCAAACCTTTGCATTTGACGATGAAACTAGTTTAGAATACATTGCAAGAAACTTTCGCGATAGACCTAAACATGATAACTTGTAGATTAAAGCCTGTCTATTGACTTTATCAAAGGCAGCTTTTATATCGATAAAGCACGTGTACAGCTTCTTTTTATTTTCAATGAACTTTCTTGCGATACTGGAAATAGCAAAGATATGATCCACGGTCGAAAACCCTGGGCGGAAACCAGCTTGAAATATATTAAGACGATTGCTCCCCTTAATCCAGTTTGTAAGCCTATCATTTAAAATTGCAGAGAAAATTTTTCATAACGAATTCAAAACCGAAATTCCTCTATAATTTTCTGCAACATTTGCATCACCTTTCTTATAAACATCGAAAATCATGGCTGAATTAAAACTGCTAGGTACACACGCATCTTTGTACAACCTATTAATAAAAAGTAACGAGATGAGTTTTGAAGTCGGTAGTACTATTTTTATAGAACTCAGCTGGAATAACGTCTATGCCTGGAGCTTTATTGTTCTTAATTTTATGCAATGTTGCTTCCAACTCGTAAAGCGAAATATCCGCGTCTAGTTCAGTAACCGTTGAGTTAGGTAATGCGTAGTCAAAAGTATGAAGGTCCTCGTCAGCTGACAGTAGAGTTTTAAAATGAAAAGCATGTTTCGCACACAGCATAACGTTAGACTCTGCTGGGTTCCCGGTCACAGTGGCATACCGGGAAACACGAAAGCGGACGAATCAGCGAGAAACGGCTCCGCACTTGGCCCATTGACCAATCAATCAGGGTCCCACCCTGTGAAATTAAACAGATCATTGGAATACGAAAATCCAATGAAAGATGGGAATGCCTAGATTCCTGTATCACTTTCAGGAAACTATGGCCAAAAAACGATTAGAACAAATCAGAAAGACAAAAAAAAAAAGGTATAAAAAGGTATAGCCTTAATTACGATGGCTTGTCAGTATTATAACAGGACACAACCAATTATACTTCCACAAAAAGAAAATGGGTCTTTGCACCGATAACTTGTGCAGAGGATGCAAAGACGAAGGCGAACATGAGGATACCACTCACTTACTTTGTCACTGGCCAGCAATCTGACACACCAGGGAAAAATTTCTAGGCAGTCACTTCTTCAACGAACTACAAGAATTTATCAGACACTCAAAGAAACAGCCTGTTGAACTTCATTAAGGCCACAAAATGGTTAAAAACTGGCCAACCATAAACTCATAGGTTTTTTGGACGTTACAATACTCCAGGGTATCACAATGGTTCTACATTGATCTAAGTGTGATGGAAATAAGATCAACCGTCAGCCCATTCTACCTAACCAAACCTAATTAACATGGAGTGGAGCAAACTGGACAGCTAATGAGATCGGACTAGTTGGTATGGTATTTTAGTTGGTTTACGATGAAAACACTACAAACTCAACTTATTTGCATCAATTGCAGTGCTGGTGCCTTTGGGAAGAACGATGACATCGACGTTTCATTAGGCACATACGCATCCGTCTTCCAAGCAGAAGCGTATGAAATGACTAAAAGCTACGCTCCGAGGAACAGCTGGATGGAGAGAAGTGTTTGTGTTTGAAGCGACAGCCAAACTGTACTTAAGCCTCTCCTCAGCCCACTGCCTACTGCGAAAGTGATCCAGGAATTCAGGAATGCTGGGCCTTTCTGAATGCGGTTGGAAGTATAAATTTTTTGAGTCTCATTTGGGTTTCAGGCCATCACGGTATAGCGTGCGAGGCAGGCAAGGATCACAGACAGCTTTATCAGGATCTGAACCGGCGTTTGGTCTACCGGGGTTCTTAGTGAGGGCTTCGATCAACTATTTGATCTATAAAGAGCTCAACCGTAGATGACATGATTCCATTAAATGCAGAGAGACCAAAGGTACGCTCTCCAACACTAATAAAAAAAAAAACGGCAATATTTTCGCTGTCTCGTAGGAGACAGGTGTTGCAACGGGGCACTTATCCTTTGCCAAACGTTTATACGTATCAGGATTGAGGGGTACCACATTCTGTGATTCTTGTAGAGAAGATGAGGACACAGCGGAAGCGCCCACTGTGAATTTCCTGCATTATCTCGTATCAGGTTACAGATACTCGGCGCAAACATGGTGAGAGGTGGTGACTTAGGCTCCCTATCATGGCAGCGTCTTTTGGCTTCTCTATGAACATCTGGAAAGCTATAACGAAGGTTACTATCTAGAAGTACAAAAGTCCCGTATTTGTGCCTGAGTGCTCCAGCTAGTATTTTGAAAACCTCCGACAGAAAAAAAATCATTTATGTATATTACATACAACTCTTCTTTACTTTTACCATAGAAATAAATAAAAATTAAATGTGGAAAGAGACGAAACAATGTGTAAAGGCGGAGGTTTAGGTATTGCCCGACTGCTTGTCCAAAGGAAGTTGTAATTGGTTTAACCTTGTTAAATAGGATGCCTTTTAAAGACCTTTAAAAGGCATCCTATAAATAAACCAATTTGTTTTAGTGACGCCCGCCAGCCTCATTAGTATAGTAGAAAGAAAAAATGGGCACGACTGGGTCGCACGAACTTGCGATTGTGTTCTAAATACGATATCAAAATCTAAAGGCTGAGTTAAAGGTTTTGGTATTAGCTCTTCATAATATATTTTGTGGTACAGGGTTGCCAACTACACATTAATTATGGAAATTGAATTAAATCACGCAAAATAATGAAAAAATTAAATTAAATATTCCAAAGGTTTCAAGCAAAAATCTAAAAACGCCATTCTTTTGCAATCGCTAATACACATGAACGATGAAAATTTAATCAAAATCGTTGGAGCAGTTTTCCCAAAAAACGGTTTTTTATTTTTCACTTTTTTTTTAAAACTGTTTTTTAAAAGTCGAGTATGCTTAGTTCTAGATCTTAACAGGAGTTATTTTGACAAAAAATTTGAAAAAAATAAAAGTTATGGTTTCAAAGTTACTTTCAAAAATCAAAATTTTTTAAAAAAATTTATAAAATTTTCCAAAACTAAGTTTTTTTAAATATTGATATGCAGTCTTTCTTTAACTGCTTACGACTTCTTAAATCCAAAATTTCGTCAAGATCGTGTCAGCCATTAACGAGAAAGTCGGTTTTAAAAAAAACGGTACTATGGGAGGTACCGTTTTTAGGCCTTTTCCAAAAATTTTTTTTACATCATAAGAAAAACAATCCTAAATTAATCCTTCACACAAAATTTAATCGAAATCGTTGGAGCCGTTTTCGAGAAAAATAAGTATTATCATATCGGTTGTATGGCAGGTACCGTTATTTCAAGACCTAGAGACCCAATTCCAAAAACCCCTCTGTAGGATGCTCCACAGACCCTAACTGCAAATTTTGAAGAAAATCGGTCAAGCGGTTCAGGCTGTAGATCCATATACAGACAGACAGACAGACAGACACACAGACAGACAGACAGACAGACAGACAGACAGACAGACAGACAGAATTGCAGGACCCACTTTTTTCGTATTCTCTATCATCGTAATGTCATGTTTGATTGTTATCTCAAAATTTTTTTTCTGCACGATTGCAAGACTTGCCTTATAGTACCTATAATCGCAAGTAAAAACAATGAAACAAGGACGCTGCATGTCTATACCTATCAATTACATACATATATGTAGCTACATAAATACCTACCATAAGGACACAATATTCCTTATGGTACATAAATTTTTCAACATCCTAAACATGAATATTAAATTTTACTTTTCAATAAGCATTTCAATGGTTATCTTAATTTTAATTCAACTTACAATATCTCTGACGGGAACTTCTGTGAGCTCAGACAGACTTAAATCGATAGAATTGTCCTCAACACGATCCTTTACATTTACTTTAATTTTGTCGGCTTTTGGCATTGTTTTTTAGTTTTTATAAGTGAAGAGGGGAATTACTAAGAAAATATTATGGATAATTGGTAATTAGAATAAATAATTTCAAGGTTAAAGGGGATGGGAATTAAAGTTTTTCTGTTTTCTTTTGTCCTTTTTAATGAGGGAAAAAAATAAATTGAAGGTCAAGGATTTGTTTGTTTATCGCAGAAATATGCCTTTGTTTTAAATGTTTCTCAGGTTGGCACAACTGAATGCCTACGTAGCCAGGCCGTCAAAGTGACATTTAGGTATGCACAGAGATGTGCATTAATAACCCACATGTTTCTTGTCACTTTTTTTAATATCAATTTTATGCAAAATATTGATGTGAAATACATAAAAAAAAAAAAGAAAACTAATCAAATAATACTGCTTAATTAGTTACGCCACTAAATTTTGAAGTTGTGGGAGCGGCAGAAACGCTACAACTGTGACCATTTTTGCTGTTGCAACAACACAAATATACGAAAAATCTTTCTTATTTGTAGCGTCTGTGCAGGTATTTTCATAAAAGTCGCTGTATAAGGCCGGCCACTGACTACACAATAAAATTGCGAAAATTGTAGTTTGCGCAGTTCATTTGTGTTGTGAATGGGGTTGTTTGTGCAGTTAACTGTGTAAAAATCAAAACGATTTGATTTTTGCTCAAGTCAGTTTGCGCAGTTAAATTTTGTAGTCAGTGGCCGGCCTAACTTAACTTCGACAGCTGCGATTGCAAAAACTGCAAGAACACGATGGTTTGGGAGGTCCTTACCGTCGGACTTTATTCTCGTTCCACATACAATCCACAATCCAACAAATAAATTTTTCGCACGTGCCATTGTATATAAATTCTATAGTACTATTACTTTGACCCGTTCCGGTGACAAAGTGGGAATTGAACGTACGCCACAAAAGTTGGAATGTATTCCACAAGACCGTAATTGAAGAGGAGGAAAATTATATGCGTATGAGCAGGAAACAAATATATACAAATATATATTTTTTTCTTTCTTACGCACGCTAAAAATAAACATTCCACATCAGCTGATTCGTCCTTCCCCACGCGATGTTGCGCCACCTAACGATCAATGCAGGAGATGAAAAAAGGTGTCCAGTAAAATTACTATAGTTTAGATATACAATGCGCGTGCTTAACCTCAAAATCATTCCCCATTTTTGTTTTGCATGTAAATTGTGTTCGTTATTCGTGACGAATATAAAACACAAATGTGAATGAAATGTCAAAATCAACGAATATTCGTTCATTCGTTGTTCGTTGGTCGTTCTCATGTGAATAGTACTTAACACCAATTTGTCGAATCGACTACAAGTCAATACCGATTAATTGGCGTAACAGAGTTACGAAAACAAAGTAATCAGTCGTTTTATTCGCACGAAGTTTTAACAAATTTAACAATTTCAACTTCGTCAAAGTGATTCGTCGTTTAACAAACCTAATATCGGTTTGTTCGTGAACTCGACCATTGTGGAAGATTATTCGCCTGAACTGTGACAAGCAGCATTTTTTGGAATTGACAGATCAACATTTTTAATATTTATCTTCCTGTTTTTGTGTATCATTTGGATTCATAATATTTCTATTTTCTAATAATCTTTAGTTAAAATGGGTAATAATAAGCCAAAAACATCTAAAAGTGTTTCTTCAAAACAGAGAAATGTTCGAGTAAATGTCGAAAGAATGAAAAATCATGAAGTAAGCGTTAATTTTTATTCATTTTGAATGCAAAATAGACAAGCCAATACGAAAAAGCACATTTAAAATTTGATAGTTAATTATTACAACGAAATTTCATTTTCTGATGAGCTGTATCTAGTATACATCAAGTTGATTGATACGTGAGACCTTTTTTAATCGAAAACCTCACTCTGGGAACCTCCTTTGGTGTGTTTTTTACGATCGCGCCAAATGTTGATGTCTAAGTCTAATGTTATCTACATACATTATACCAACGTCACACTCTCTTAATTGGTTTAGTCTTTCTAGTTCTTTGTCTCCATATCAAATATAGCTCGGAGTCGGAGTACTTTAAATTCGAACCGAATCAACCGATCGACTCCAGATAAAGTCCATAACTGCGCGCGAAGCAGGACTGTACTGTAACATTTAGTGTTCCTTTCAAGAGAAGGTTTCCAATTCCAATTGCCTGTTCAAATCATGGAAACAACGATTAGCAGTTAGTGGTTTTTAAGCCGTTTTTCTTTGACCTTATAAGATAATGGAGAATTCATATGACGTGGACATTAAGGTGTTTGTTAACGCCTTTAGGCGTTTCTTTCCAGCCTGTCCCGAACCACAAATTAACAAAAGAATAATGGTTGCTTATAGCAGTCAAGAGCAACTAATTCTTCATCTGCACTAGGCCTCTAAACAATCTAAAGTTCTTCGTAGAAATCGACTTTTTGCAAGTTTCCCTTCTTTGATTGAGAACTTTGTAGTTTACATTGCTTAGCAATCACCTAACTGATAACACGAACATCCTTCATTGTCTTTCTATTTGCAGATGAGTCCAGCTAAACCAAAGTCAACAAAACCAAGGCCGCAAAAAGTGAGCAAAGCAGCAGCAGAGTTGATTGAGCAGAAAACTAAAGCCAAAGCTGAAAAGAAGCTAAGAGTTGTCCTATACAAGCAAAAGCGATTGGAAAAGACTAAAGTTATAAGCAAGAAAACTTCAAGAGGCCAGCCATTGATGAAAAATAGAATTGAATACCTGCTTAAGCAAATACAAGAATCAAAAAAGAATTAGACTAACGTTAATTTTAAAGTTCAACTTTTCTATGCGGCAATATGAATTTGCATACACGGTTTGCAAAAAAAAGGCTATTTTTTTATGAATCGTTGAAACGTGTATTTTACATTGAAAGAGGAAAATCACTTTGATTGCTATTTACTTTATAAAAAGAATTAAAAT
The DNA here is from genome assembly GCA_949752695.1 of Melanostoma scalare. Taxonomy (NCBI): domain Eukaryota; kingdom Metazoa; phylum Arthropoda; class Insecta; order Diptera; family Syrphidae; genus Melanostoma; species Melanostoma scalare. Next base: position 178,789,569 of record OX456984.1, on the reverse strand, counting down.
TAATAAACGTGTAGTTCAATCTCAGCAACTGATTGAATTTGTGTTCAAAAATCTTTTTTTACTCAACCAATTTCAACTATTTTCAAAAATTCGAAATCAAAACTTTCAACAAAATGGCTCAAAATTTCCTGTATAAGTTCGAGTTTGTTGTGGACGATCTTCTCATCACTCGGCCAAATGCGTGCGCTCCTGAAGAATATCCGACGTGCTGCGAATTCACATTTCGTTCTCACGTCTTTGTTTCTATTTGCGACAAGGAGTTTGGAGGTTGTATTGAAACAGCCAGTAGAAAAGGAAAGAGCTGTTTGTTTTCATTGGAAACTCCAATAAACAGAAATGATCGATTGCATCTGCATGTTTTTAAGAAGCGAACTGACAAGTGTAAGTTTTTGATTGGAGCAACAGAAATTCCTGTCCATAGGATGTTCGATAAAGTGACTGAGGATTTCTACGCTAGAAACCCCAACTGGGATGCACATCTAAAAGGTCCAAAACCTGTTGCCAAGAAAAACACGTCGAAGAAGGAAAAAGGAATTATTGATAATGATTGCGGGGCGGATTCGTCATCTGCTCGGAAGGAAGAACTCTGTCCGGCTTATGAGCTGAATAAAAAACTTCTTGCTCTTTCAAATCTGACTGGTGGGTTACAGACGGGAAATATAGTTCTTATAATGCGATTGGCTTGTATGGGCCCAGCAATTGTTTCACCATTTACATTTGGAAAGCAAGATAACAAAGCTTCGTGTTGTTCTACTGTTAAGGTACCCTGTCAGAAAGATGAAGTTAATGACACTCCCGTTTGCCAGAGATATTTCAATTCAAATGCCAGAAAAGGTCCCTCATGTGTATGCTGTGAAGACGAGTGCGATGGGAGTAAGTGTTTTTGTGAAAAAAATAATTTGTTTTGTCTTTAACCAAAGCCTTCGACTTAACCTCATCGAGTTTTATAATGCGACTTATATTTTATTCAGATTAGTTATAAGCAAAAAAAATCTCACTTAGTCTGTCGTTCCAAATCTCGGCACTACTAAAGGTGTTAGTTTTTTTTATTTTTTGGAAGTTTTAAAACAGCTGTATTGTTATTTTTTGTGATTTTTAGCTGCACAGGTTTCAGCATTTCGTGGAAACTTTTGGTCTTATACCATTTCAACATCTATATCCCCCAGGCCTCCTAAAGAAGCTGCTAATATTGGCATTTAATTAAAATTTAAAATTGTTTTGAACCAGCAGCCGGGACAGAATTTTCTTCAAGATACTCAACATGCCCTCGATGCTCTTCGCTTGAATTTGCGCGAACTTCTTCTTCCCTAATTCTTCTTTCAATTTCTGTATTCTTCTTAAAGACGATGTTTTTCATGTCTAAGGTGCACTTAGAAGGCTTCTTTTAACTTATTCCAGCTAAGTTTGAAGAAATTTAATTTAAATCTTCCTGCGTCTGTTTTTAAGCTTTTTCTAGAAAATTGATTTCCATAATTAAATAAACAATAACAAAAAGTATATTATACAAATCTTGAGAAAATTTGATTTATCATAACGGTTGTATTGTTGTTTTGTTACAGTTAATTTAAAATTTAAAAATCTTTCTGTAGGATGATCCACCACACGCTTTTTTTTTTTTTTTTTTTTTTTTTTTTTTGCATCTCAGAGACTTAAGTGGCACTGAACTTAGAGCAAGCTCGTCTGTACACACTTATCTACGCTCTTCATCATTAATGCAAGTGTTAGTGGTTAGTAAATAACGCCAACACAAGCACAAAGAGAACGTATACGAGGAAAAATAAAAAAACATTACAAAAATATTACAAAGTAAAACTTAAATTAAATTAACATTAAGAGAACAAACTAAACTAGTGAAACAAGGTTATAAATAAAAAATGAATTTAAACTACAGTAATAAAAAATCTACTAAACATGAATCATGCAGATGGTACACTGGTTCTTAATATTAATTTTAAACTACTTTTACTAATGTTGAAATCGACAATAAAAGGATTAGAGTTGAATAACCTACTCATGCGTGCTAATGGCTCATGCATTCCATAGTTAGTTCGTGGGAGAGCAAGTCGGGAGCATCAATTATACCGGTTATTAATTGATGAAAAAACACTAAATCATTGTTGATTCTTCTCTGTGAGAGGGTTTGAAGATTTAATAAGCGAATACGATTTTCATAGGGAGGGAGATTGAAAGGATCTTCCCAAGGAAGACCTTTGAGAGCGAAGCGTATGAATCTGTGCTGTATTGCTTCGATTCGAGATTTATGAATATCATAAAATGGTGACCACACCTGAGAAGCATACTCTAGATGGGGACGAACATAACAGTTGTATAAAGAGAGGGTGATATAAGGGTCATTAAATTCCTTTGCCCATCGCTTAATAAAGCCAAGCATTGAATTTGCTTTGTTAATAATGAGGTTGATGTGTTCATTAAATTCGAGGTTGGTACTAAAAAGAACACCGAGGTCCCGGAATCTAGAAACTTGAGATAGGGATTGATGCGATATTGAATATTCTCCAATGCTAGGAGATCTTTTACGGGAAAAGGTCATACTTTGGCACTTGGAAGTATTTAAAATTAGTCCGTTCATTGAACACCATACAACAAAACTATCAATATCTTTTTGTAAGAAGTCACGATCTGAAGCATTTTCGATGATTTTAAAAATTTTCATATCATCAGCAAAGATTAAAATGTCGCTATAGGAGATGCAAGAAATTACATCATTTATTGCAATAATGAAAAGCAAGGGGCCGAGATGACTACCTTGTGGCACGCCAGACATAGCATTGAAAGGTTTTGACAAAACGTTACGAAATTTGACTTCATAAGACCTATTTTTTAAGTAGGAATTTATCCAAGCAATAAATACTGGGGGAAATCCAAAGGCTTTTAGTTTATAAAGTATGACGTTATGAGACAGTTGGTCAAACGCCTTAGAGAAGTCAGTGTAAATGCAATCAAGCTCGTTCCCACATTCAAGAGCATTGGAACACTTATGATGAAAGGATAGGAGGTTGGTAGCCGTCGATCTTCTTTGCATAAATCCGTGCTGCTGGTGGCAGACAACACTCCTTGAAAAAAAGGATACGCTTTCGCAGACTACTTGTTCAAATACCTTAGGTATACATGAGAGCTTTGAAATAGGTCTGTAGTTTTTTATATCGGATTTTTCACCCTTTTTGAAAACAGGTATGATAAAAGATTTTTTCCAAAGAGTGGGGAATATTCCAGATTTTAATGAAAGCTTGAAAAGATGTTCAAGTGGAGAGGATAATCGTGCGGAACACTTCTTTAAAACAATTGGCGGAATACTGTCCGGACCAGAAGAAACATCATCTTTGAGAGAAGAGAGGTAGTAAGTAATTCTGTCTCTTTGAATAGGGATATTATTAAAATTCACTTGCGAGCAGTGAGTTAAATATTCAAAGTATTTTTCATCAATTTCTAGATTTGTATTACAAAAAGAGCAATTAAATTGGTCTGCAAAGGCATTGCAAATGTCGGGAGTATTTTTTAAAGATATGGTATTATAAATAAAGTTGGCTGGATAGCCATCTGATTTTTTTTTAGAATTTACAAAGGACCAAAAGCTTTTTGGATCGTTTTTCAGAGAACAGCCCATTTGGGTGACGTAGCTAGAGTACAGATTCTGAGAAAGCGTTTTGAAGTCTTCAAAAAAACTTATAAATATTTGGTGGTCAGTTGGAGAAAGAGTAATTAAATAGGTCTTCCAAGCCTTGTTTCTTTTATTCCTCAGAGCCTTTAGTTCCTTGGTAAACCACGGTTGGCAAAAACTATCATTTCTGAGCGTCTTTTTGGGAATGGTTTTTTCCATGCAATTTTCTAAAACGGAGTAAAAGCAAGCGACTGCTTCGTCAATATTTGTAAGGGTTGATATATTTTCAATACCAGCCCTGCTTAATTCATTCGAGAGCAAATCGAAATTCGCTTTTCGAAAGTCAAAAGTATATAAACAGTCATTTGAATTATTAATAACGTGAGATGCGTTGCTTAGTTCAACAAAAATATCTAAGGGGGGATGAAGATCATCAATTCTAGTAATGCCTGAATTAGATTGAAGAACAACCGTGTTAATAGCTTCGGAAGAGAAAACAAGGTCTAACATACGATTTTGGAAATTTCTAATACAGCTTACTTGCTGTAAGTCAGTAGATATAACATTATCTAAACAAGAAAGCTCACGCTGCGGTGAAGTTAGAGAGGGTTTTTGGAATGATCCATCGTCAGAGGGTAACCATTGGACATATGGTCAATTAAAGTCACCTAGTAACAGAATTTGGCTTTCTAGGTCCGACAATTCAAAAATATGATCCAAAATTAGCGACAGTTCAGCATAAGCAGAGGCTGAACTTTTTGGAACAATGTAAACGTTAACGATAAAAATATTTTTAGACAGTGTACAGACTTTCACACAAACAACATCAATAGACAGTTCAAACGGAAAGAGTATACGAGACGACATATATGTGTTCCTGACCGAAATCAAAACACCACCACCGACCTCATCTGGCCTGTCTATGTGCCGATCTTTACGGTAGACCGAGAACTCAGGGCTCAAGATTTCGGAATTCAAGAAACTTGGACTTAGCCAAGTTTCAGTCAAAACAAACAC
>OX456984.1:178105331-178184733 GCA_949752695.1 Melanostoma scalare | reverse complement strand
GATCCCATCAAAACATTGCTGAAATCTCACTTTCCTGGGTGACCAAAATGTAAAATGCTCCATATCTCGAGAACGAAGAGAGATAGACGAAAAATAACGATTTTTTGGGGGTTGTACGATGGGGGAACTCCATTTGACCATCAAAACATTCCTGAAATCTCACTTTCCTGGGTGACCAAAATGTAAAAAGCTCCATATCTCAAGAACGAAGCGAGATAGACGAAAAATAACGATTTTTTGGGGTTGTACGGTGGGGGAACTACATTTGAGACGCTTAATACGATCCCATCAAAACATTCCTGAAATCTCACTTTCCTGGTCCTGGGTGACCAAAATGTAAAATGCTCCATATCTCGAGAACGAAGCGAGATAGACGAAAAATAACGATTTTTTGCCATCCATTTGAGACGCTTAATACGATCCCATCAAAACATTCCTGAAATCTCACTTTCCTGGGTGACCAAAATGTAAAATGCTCCATATCTCGAGAACGAAGAGAGATAGACGAAAAATAACGATTTTTTGGGGGTTGTACGATGGGGGAACTCCATTTGAGCCGCTTAATACGATCCCATCAAAACATTCTTGAAATCTCACTTTTCTGGTCCTGGATGACCAAAATGTAAAAAGCTCCATATCTCGAGAACGAAGAGAGATAGACGAAAAATAACGATTTTTAGGGGTTTGTACGATGGGGGAACTCCATTTGAGACGCTTAATACGATCCCATCAAAACATTCCTGAAATCTCACTTTCCTGAGTGACCAAAATGTAAAATGCTCCATATCTCGAGAACGAAGAGAGATAGACGAAAAATAACGATTTTTTGGGGGTTGTACGATGGGGGAACTCCATTTGAGCCGCTTAATACGATCCCATCAAAACATTCTTGAAATCTCACTTTTCTGGTCCTGGATGACCAAAATGTAAAAAGCTCCATATCTCGAGAACGAAGAGAGATAGACGAAAAATAACGATTTTTAGGGGTTTGTACGATGGGGGAACTCCATTTGAGACGCTTAATACGATCCCATCAAAACATTCCTGAAATCTCACTTTCCAGAGTGACCAAAATGTAAAATGCTCCATATCTCGAGAACGAAGCGAGATAGACGAAAAATAACGATTTTTGGGGGTTATACGCTGGGGGAACTCCATTTGAGACGCTTAATACGATCCCATCAAAACATTCCTGAAATCTCACTTTCCTGGGTGACCAAAATGTAAAATGCTCCATATCTCGAGAACGAAGCGAGATAGACGAAAGATAACGATTTTTTGAAATCTCACTTTCTTGGGTGACCAAAATGTAAAAAGCTCCATTTCTCGAGAACGAAGAGAGATAGACGAAAAATAACGATTTTTTGGGGTGTGTACGATGGGGGAACTCCATTTGAGACGCTTAATACGATCCCATCAAAACATTCCTGAAATCTCACTTTCCTGGGTGACCAAAATGTAAAAAGCTACATATCTCGAGAACGAAGCGAGATAGACGAAAAATAACGATTTTTTGGGGTGTGTACGATGGGGGAACTCCATTTGACCATCAAAACATTCCTGAAATCTCACTTTCCTGGGTGACCAAAATGTAAAAAGCTCCATATCTCGAGAACGAAGCGAGATAGACGAAAAATAACGATTTTTTGAGGGTTGTACGATGGGGGAACTCCATTTGAGACGCTTAATACGATCCCATCAAAACATTGCTGAAATCTCACTTTCCTGGGTGACCAAAATGTAAAATGCTCCATATCTCGAGAACGAAGAGAGATAGACGAAAAATAACGATTTTTTGGGGATTGTACGATGGGGGAACTCCATTTGACCATCAAAACATTCCTGAAATCTCACTTTCCTGGGTGACCAAAATGTAAAAAGCTCCATATCTCGAGAACGAAGCGAGATAGACGAAAAATAACGATTTTTTGGGGGTTGTACGGTGGGGGAACTACATTTGAGACGCTTAATACGATCCCATCAAAACATTCCTGAAATCTCACTTTCCTGGTCCTGGATGACCAAAATGTAAAAAGCTCCATATCTCGAGAACGAAGCGAGATAGACGAAAAATAACGATTTTTTGGGGTGTGTGCGATGTGGGAACTCCATTTGAGACGCTTAATACGATCCCATCAAAACATTCCTGAAATCTCACTTTTCTGGTCCTGGATGACCAAAATGTAAAAAGCTCCATATCTCGAGAACGAAGAGAGATAGACGAAAAATAACGATTTTTTGGGGTTTGTACGATGGGGGAACTCCATTTGAGACGCTTAATACGATCCCATCAAAACATTCCTGAAATCTCACTTTCCTGGGTGACCAAAATGTAAAAAAGTTCCATATCTCGAGAACGAAGCGAGATAGACGAAAAATAACGATTTTTTGGGGTGTGTACGATGGGGGAACTCCATTTGACCATCAAAACATTCCTGAAATCTCACTTTCCTGGGTGACCAAAATGTAAGAAGCTCCATATCTCGAGAACGAAGCGAGATAGACGAAAAATAACGATTTTTTGAGGGTTGTACGATGGGGGAACTCCATTTGAGACGCTTAATACGATCCCATCAAAACATTGCTGAAATCTCACTTTCCTGGGTGACCAAAATGTAAAATGCTCCATATCTCGAGAACGAAGAGAGATAGACGAAAAATAACGATTTTTTGGGGGTTGTACGATGGGGGAACTCCATTTGACCATCAAAACATTCCTGAAATCTCACTTTCCTGGGTGACCAAAATGTAAAAAGCTCCATATCTCAAGAACGAAGCGAGATAGACGAAAAATAACGATTTTTTGGGGGTTGTACGGTGGGGGAACTACATTTGAGACGCTTAATACGATCCCATCAAAACATTCCTGAAATCTCACTTTCCTGGTCCTGGGTGACCAAAATGTAAAATGCTCCATATCTCGAGAACGAAGCGAGATAGACGAAAAATAACGATTTTTTGCCATCCATTTGAGACGCTTAATACGATCCCATCAAAACATTCCTGAAATCTCACTTTCCTGGGTGACCAAAATGTAAAATGCTCCATATCTCGAGAACGAAGAGAGATAGACGAAAAATAACGATTTTTTGGGGGTTGTACGATGGGGGAACTCCATTTGAGCCGCTTAATACGATCCCATCAAAACATTCTTGAAATCTCACTTTTCTGGTCCTGGATGACCAAAATGTAAAAAGCTCCATATCTCGAGAACGAAGAGAGATAGACGAAAAATAACGATTTTTAGGGGTTTGTACGATGGGGGAACTCCATTTGAGACGCTTAATACGATCCCATCAAAACATTCCTGAAATCTCACTTTCCTGAGTGACCAAAATGTAAAATGCTCCATATCTCGAGAACGAAGAGAGATAGACGAAAAATAACGATTTTTTGGGGGTTGTACGATGGGAGAACTCCATTTGAGCCGCTTAATACGATCCCATCAAAACATTCTTGAAATCTCACTTTTCTGGTCCTGGATGACCAAAATGTAAAAAGCTCCATATCTCGAGAACGAAGAGAGATAGACGAAAAATAACGATTTTTAGGGGTTTGTACGATGGGGGAACTCCATTTGAGACGCTTAATACGATCCCATCAAAACATTCCTGAAATCTCACTTTCCAGAGTGACCAAAATGTAAAATGCTCCATATCTCGAGAACGAAGCGAGATAGACGAAAAATAACGATTTTTGGGGGTTATACGCTGGGGGAACTCCATTTGAGACGCTTAATACGATCCCATCAAAACATTCCTGAAATCTCACTTTCCTGGGTGACCAAAATGTAAAATGCTCCATATCTCGAGAACGAAGCGAGATAGACGAAAGATAACGATTTTTTGAAATCTCACTTTCTTGGGTGACCAAAATGTAAAAAGCTCCATTTCTCGAGAACGAAGAGAGATAGACGAAAAATAACGATTTTTTGGGGTGTGTACGATGGGGGAACTCCATTTGAGACGCTTAATACGATCCCATCAAAACATTCCTGAAATCTCACTTTCCTGGGTGACCAAAATGTAAAAAGCTACATATCTCGAGAACGAAGCGAGATAGACGAAAAATAACGATTTTTTGGGGTGTGTACGATGGGGGAACTCCATTTGACCATCAAAACATTCCTGAAATCTCACTTTCCTGGGTGACCAAAATGTAAAAAGCTCCATATCTCGAGAACGAAGCGAGATAGACGAAAAATAACGATTTTTTGAGGGTTGTACGATGGGGGAACTCCATTTGAGACGCTTAATACGATCCCATCAAAACATTGCTGAAATCTCACTTTCCTGGGTGACCAAAATGTAAAATGCTCCATATCTCGAGAACGAAGAGAGATAGACGAAAAATAACGATTTTTTGGGGATTGTACGATGGGGGAACTCCATTTGACCATCAAAACATTCCTGAAATCTCACTTTCCTGGGTGACCAAAATGTAAAAAGCTCCATATCTCGAGAACGAAGCGAGATAGACGAAAAATAACGATTTTTTGGGGGTTGTACGGTGGGGGAACTACATTTGAGACGCTTAATACGATCCCATCAAAACATTCCTGAAATCTCACTTTCCTGGTCCTGGGTGACCAAAATGTAAAATGCTCCATATCTCGAGAACGAAGCGAGATAGACGAAAAATAACGATTTTTTGCCATCCATTTGAGACGCCTAATACGATCCCATCAAAACATTCCTGAAATCTCAATTTCCTGGGTGACCAAAATGTAAAATGCTCCATATCTCGAGAACGACCAAAATGTAAAATGCTCCATATCTCGAGAACGAAGAGAGAAAGACGAAAAATAACGATTTTTTGGGGGTTGTACGATGGGGGAACTCCATTTGAGACGCTTAAGACGATCCCATCAAAACATTCCTGAAATCTCACTTTCCTGGGTGACCAAAATGTAAAATGCTCCATATCCCGAGAACGAAGCGAGATAGACGAAAAATAACGATTTATTGGGGGTTGTACGATGGGGGAGCTAAATTTGACCATCAAAACATTCCTGAAATCTCACTTTCCTGGGTGACCAAAATGTAAAATGCTCCATATCTCGAGAACGAAGAGAGATAGACGAAAAATAACGATTTTTTGGGGGTTGTACGATGGGGGAACTCCATTTGAGACGCCTAATACGACCCCATCAAAACATTCCTGAAATCTCACTTTCGTGGTCCTGGATGACCAAAATGTAAAAAGCTCCATATCTCGAGAAGGAAGAGAGATAGACGAAAAATAACGATTTTTGGGGTTTGTACGATGGGGGAACTCCATTTGAGACGCTTAATACGATCCCATCAAAACATTCCTGAAATCTCACTTTCCTGGGTGACCAAAATGTAAAAAGCTCCATATCTCGAGAACGAAGCGAGATAGACGAAAAATAACGATTTTTGCCAGCCATTTGAGACGCTTAATACGATCCCATCAAAACATTCCTGAAATCTCACTTTCCTGGGTGACCAAAATGTAAAATGCTCCATATCTCGAGAACGAAGCGAGATAGACGAAAAATAACGATTTTTTGCCAGCCATTTGAGACGCTTAATACGATCCCATCAAAACATTCCTGAAATCTCACTTTCCTGGGTGACCAAAATGTAAAATGCTCCATATCTCGAGAACGAAGAGAGATAGACGAAAAATAACGATTTTTTGGGGGTTGGGCAATGGGGGACTTCCATTAAAGCCGCTTAAGGCTAGGTGTCCCTTGCATTTTTCGTTAAAATTTGAAAGGTGCGTTGACTTATTGCTTCATAACTTTTGCAATTTTCTTGATAAGTCTATGAAACAAAATGTATTGTAAAGTTAATAAACACACAAACATTTGTGTATCATTCAAATGCTGAAAGTTATTTCCTAACGGTTTTTATAGGGACCGGAAGCCGTTTTTTTTATTGAAAATTTCGATTTGTTCACTATTTTGGTCGGGGCATCCGTATTTATGAACTTTTTATTTTTTTCTTTTTCGTTTTATAACTAGAAAATATATATGCAACTAACCTCCGAGCGTTTTTTTTTTCCAAATTTTGTCTCCTTATATGAAAAAAACCTTCGTCAATTTGTTGTAATTTTTCGGTTTTCAGCATACTCTTATGGTAATAACTTTGGCGTTTATTAATATTTTTTCATGAAATAAAAAGGAAATAGTAGATAGATATCAGGCGCATTTTATAAAATCATTGGTAATAGTTTAAAGTGTTTTGAAACAGGTGTTATGATGAGAAGTTTGTGAAACTGCCTTTTTTTAGCTTATAAAGCATGGGGCAAGGCGTGGGTGTTTTCAAGTACATAATGTATGTACATTTTTTTGAAGGTAATAAAGCTCCTCAACGAACCTCCGAGCCCAAAATCAATATTTTTTTCTCCACACCGCTAAAATTCAACTTCAATAAAGTCATATTTGCAAACGATTTTTGAAAAACGAGAAGCCAAAAGAACCTCAATTTTTTGTTGGTATTTTTCTTTGATATAATCTTAATTAGTTTCAATAAAGAAATATACTATTGTGGTCACAGAATTTGGAATATTAATTCTAGAAAAACTGTCTACTTTGGGTTTTTTACTAGAAAAACTTGCTTAAAAACATATACATATGCATTTCAGTTCGAAGCAAATCCGCCACCAATTTTAGCGCCGTTTTCTCTTTTTTTGGTCTGTTCTCTGTGATTTGGAAAAGGAGTATCGCTCAAATGATCTTATGCGTTATGCATTCCCTCATACATATCATCTATATTCTATACATATGACCTTATTTTGTGATCTTTTGTGCTATTACAAACTGTGTGCCTGTTGTTTTTTTTTTTTTTGCTGGTAGCAGTAGCTTGCATTGTAAAAAAAAAAGTTTGAAATGACGAAGGATTGAAAGAAACGGACATAGGCAAACGCACAAAAGGAAAGGAGTGAGAAAATAGCACCACTGCACTCATAGAATGGAATTCCTTGGTCAAGTGTACGCAACTTGATGAGAGTGTGTTTCATTTTTTTCTTCAGCTAAAAATTTTGTATTTGACTAGGTACCTAGTTATTTTGTGTTTGAGAACTTCTATTGTTTTGTTGATGACATAACGCGGTTGGCATGAAAATGTATGTAGGTATAGGTCAGTAACTTAGATAGGCATATAGGATTCAACTTATTTGGAATAAGATATGCGTTTGGGTAAGGTGTATGCGAAATAATTTTTTTAACTTTGTTTCAAAGTTGTTGGTTTTACTATTCTTTCGTTATTGGTTTGTATTTGTATATTTTATTTATTTTATTTTTGTTTCATATTGTGCATGTGGGAAGGCAAGCTGAGGGTGGATAAGTGTGGGTAGGTACTTATATCTATGAAAATACATATCCGGAGGTTTATGGGCATTTAATTGCAATTCAGCGTCTTCTTTATTTCTGATAAAGAAGGAACTTTTTTGTATTTGAGAATTCTTTCAATTTAAAATAAATTATACATTGAGAGTTGCAGTGTAATTTTCTATAAATTGTGTTGTGCTGATCGTTAGATACATGTTGAATTTGAATTGGTATAATATAACAAAATGTTCGTGTATACTTTTGTTTATTCGTGCTGGTGATAACATTTTAGCCCATTCATTCAACATAACAAAACTTGTAAAAATGTCTCAAAAATCTTTCGAAGTCGTTTTAAAAATAGCAGTTAAAAAAAGTCTTATACTTTCACAGTTATAAGCGGACCTAAAACTTTTTTCTCAGAACTGTGTTTTTCAGACTTTCCTCTATACTATCCAAAGTAAGTAGTTCTGCTTTATTTCATGGTAACGCTACTTTATACAATTATTTACAATATTCAAGAAATATTATATACAATGTATTATACATATATATTAGGGTGGGTCAAAAAAATCAAATTTTTTTTTTTTTTTGATCCGACACACGAAAACTTGTTCTTTGGTACCTCTAGAAAGTACTTACAAAATTTGAGCTCTTAATATTAACGGGAAGATGATGCTCATCGTAGTTTTCCATTTTCAGTTTAGTGTCATATAAAAATGGTCATATCTTTTTAAAAATAGATTGTTCAACCAGTCGCAAAAACAGTATTTATAGGAAATTAAACGGTCTACAAAAATGATCTCTTATACTTTTTTCATTAATCTAACCATTTAAAAGATATTCAAGGTCAAAAATTGTAATATATATATTATATATATTACAGAAAAATGTACATGTTCGTATAAAATAAAAATTAATATTAATGAAAAAGGAGCATAACATGAAATAGTTAGGATTATTCTATTGACGAAGTGTCAAGAGGCGAATAATCCGTTAATTGAAATAAGTACATTCCAGAAAATGGATAACATAGTTCTATCTATCTATACTATCTATACTATCTCAAAAGCTTCTTTACCGAATGACTTGAAATTTGAAGGGTACACTCAGCAAATGTACTATGTGTGCATAGAATTACTTACTTACTTGCTTAGGTGGGCATTACAGTTCGGGGTGAACCTGGGCCTCAACCAACATCCTTCTATAACGATTTCGATCTCGGGCGAGCTCTCTCCAGTTTTGCACTCCAAGTCGGTTGAGGTCTTCATCCACTTGATTGCGCCACCTAAAACGAGGTCTTCCCCTTCCGCGATTTCCCTGCAATGTGCTTTCGAACACCCGACGAGCCGGAGCGTTTGGGTCCATCCGCTCTACATGGCCCAACCATCGTAGCCTCGCGATGCGTACTCTTCTGGCTATGCCCATGTCGCGGTACAGCTCATACAGCTCGTTGTTGTATCTTCTTCTCCACACATTGTCTTTTATTTCTTCATTGAATTTTTCTTTCGAAATGACCAAGGGTTTCCTCATCCGCTTTCGATAAAGTCCATGCCTCCGCGCCGTAAAGCAGGACTGGGATGATCAAGGTCTTATACAAGGTCACCTTGGTTTTTCTAGAGAGGGTTTTGTTTCTCAATTGCCTTCTTAACCCAAAGAAGCAACGGTTGGCAAGAGTTATTCTCCGTTTGATCTCCGCACTGATGTTGTTGTCCGTGTCTACAGTGGATCCTAGGTAGACGAAGTCCTGTACTACCTCGAAGTTATGTCTGTCTATTGTGACGTTTTGTCCAATTCGTTGATGTTCTGTGTCCTTGTTTGATGACAGCATATACTTCGTTTTGACCTCATTAACCATCAAACCCATTTTTGCCGCTTCTGTTTCAATACTCGCAAAAGCACCTATGACATCACGCTTTTTTCTTCCCATTACGGCAATATCGTCTGCGTAGGCGAGTAATTGTACAGACTTTTGAAAGATTGTTCCTCTGGTGTTGACGTTTGAGTTTCTTACAGTCTGTTCAAGTATGATGTTGAAGAAATCGCATGACTAACCTTTTCCGACATCAAAGGTCTCGGTGAGTTCTTTACCGATCTTGACGGAGCAGCGTGAATTCTCCAAAGTCATCCTGCATAGTTGTACGAGTTTTGAATGAATGCTGAAACTAGACATGGCTCTGTACAGCTCGTCTCTGTAAATACTGTCATACGCGGCCTTGAAATCGATAAAGAGGTGGTGAATATCGATATTATGTTCTCGGGTTTTTCCAAGATCTGCCGCAATGTGAAAATTTGATCTATTGTGGACTTCTCTGGTCTAAAACCACATTGATAAGGACCTATCAAGTTGTTGACGTGGGGTTTCAGACGTTCACATATTACAGCAGACAAGATCTTATAAGCGACGTTAATGAGGCTTATCCCTCTGTAATTGGCGCAATTGTGAGGGTCCCCCTTCTTTAGGATCGGGCATACGATACTGAGGTTCCATTCATCGGGCATGCTTTCTTCCGACCATATCATGCAGATCAGCTGGTGCATGCTCCTTTCCAACTGATCTCCAGCTGCCTTGAAAAGTTCGGCATCAAGGCCATCTGCACCTGCAGTCTTCTTTGATTTAAGTTTGCATATGGCAAGCTTAACCTCTTCTAGATCGGGAGGACGGCATTCTTGATCATCGTCCAAGCTGAATGGGGCAATCTGCCTGACAGCGGAATTTGTGTCTTCATCGCCGTTAAGCAGTCTGCAGAAATGATCTTTCCAGATCCTCAGTAGCGACTGTGACTCTATAACTATGTTTCCCTGCTGGTCTTTACAGGCTTGAGTTCGGGGTTTGCCACCCTCGCAGGATCTTTTTACCTTTTGGTAAAACTTCCGAATCTCGTTCCTGTCATGACACCTCTCTACTGCCTCAAACGAGCGCTTCTCATGCTGCTTCTTTTTCTTTTTGAGAAGTCGGCGTTCTTCCCTTCTTCTCTCTTGTAAATCTAGCATAGAATTACTATCAACCAAATATTCCCAAATTTACGACTTTTTTTAGCAAAAACCAAAAAAATCAATGCAAATTCGTAACTATTTTTAAAGGTGTAGATAATGACCCCACCCCCGGAGGGGTGGGGTTAAGTTGGGGGTGGTAGGGGGTGCCTCCCACAACAACCTCCAAGTGCAAATAGGTGGCGGTCACGCCCCCAAAAATAGTTACAACCCCCCATTTCATGAAATTAGATGAATTTGATGAATTTTATAAAATGTACAGGAGTTCCTTCGGCGTGGGGAAAAGTTGGAGAGGGTAGAGGATGTCCCCCACCCACAACATCCTCATAGTGCAAACACGTTGCATTTACCCACCCCATTCGAAAAAGTTATACCCCCCCCCATATCAGAAAAATTGCTGAATTTAATAAAATTTAATTCATCAGCACAAAATTTGTTTGGGGATGGGAGAAACATGGTGGTGTTGGAGGGTGCCCCCTAACAACTTCAAACAGGTGGCGCTCAGCTTCTTTTTTATTTTAATAATAATAGCCAAAAATTCGCGCGAATTTTTCATTATTCATTAGTCATTATCTACACCTTTACCTAACTATTTTTTCCAAATATTTACCAAAAGTCCAATTTTGTGTAGTATAATCATTTCATAATAGTTCATGCCATGCATTTAGGATTGCAGATGAAAACGACGATGACTTTTTTTTTTGTTTTCGATAACCCAGTTGGAATCGTGGAGGAATTGCGAGTTCATGTTTTGAAGCGGGGTATTCAGAGAACTATAACTCATATTCTACCTTATATTTTTAGCTTAAAACTTATATTTATCAGTCGATATAATTATATGTTAGTAAATTATACTAAATTTAAAGTTCTATCTATTTACTGGTCATTGAAAAAAAATCCTAAGAACTCCCACAAAAAACAGGCCGTTTCATAAGATGACTTCTTTAAATCTCAATTTGCTTGGTTATGGCCCACAAGATTACTGTTTTTGTTCAAATTTCAAGTGAGAAAAAAAATAATAATAATTGTAACGGAAAATTTTTAAAATCAAATTTAACTTGAAAAATTTTGAATTTTCTTAGGGAATTTTTTGTCTTTCGATTTCAGTTTTCAAAAAACATCCATTCCTTTATTTTCTTAAAATATATTTTCTTGCAAATGAAATTATTAAAATGGATACAAGTTATTGGTAAAAAAAAAATAAAAAAATAAATAAAAATAAAATATAAAAAAAAAAAAAATGAAAAAAATGAGTATTATCTAAGTTCCCAAGTTATCCCCTTTTTCATTAATTTTTCTGATCAAACTAGGCCAAGAAACTGACCTACAATTAAATCACAAAAATATCATGTTTTCCACATCGGCAAAAACACAAGATAATAAATATCGACCCTACAACATCTTCATTATTTGTATTTATCTCAGCAAGCAAACTGACAAAAAAAATGAACCGGTTTCCTGACTTGACACAATGCATATTTCTATTCTCAACCCATCCAAAAACAAGAAATCGTAAAAAATTTTCATTCGGACATATTGTGTACATGCATACCTATATCTTCGTCAGTGTGCCTTATGAATGATATCTGTTTTTTACTTGCGATTATAGGTACTATAAGGCAAGTCTTGCAATCGTGCAGAAAAAAAAATTTGAGATAACTATCAAACATGACATTACGATGATAGAGAATACGAAAAAAGTGGGTCCTGCAATTCTGTCTGTCTGTCTGTCTGTCTGTCTGTCTGTCTGTCTGTCTGTCTGTGTGTCTGTCTGTCTGTCTGTCTGTATATGGATCTACAGCCTGAACCAATGGACCGATTTTCTTCAAAATTTGGAGTTAGGGTCTGTGGAGCATCCTACAGAGGGGTTTTTGGAATTGGGTCTCTAGGTCTTGAAATAACGGTACCTGCCATACAACCGATATGATAATACTTATTTTTCTCGAAAACGGCTCCAACGATTTCGATAAAATTTTGCGTGAAAGATTAATTTAGGATTGTTTTTCTTATGATGTAAAAAAATTTTTTGGAAAAGGCCTAAAAACGGTACCTCCCATAGTACCGTTTTTTTTAAAACCGACTTTCTCGTTAATGGCTGCCTCGATCTTGACGAAATTTTGGATTTAAGAAGTCGTAAGCTGTTAAAGAAATTTTTATAAATTTTTTCAAAAAATTTTGATTTTTGAAAGTAACTTCGAAACCATAACTTTTATTTTCTTCAAATTTTTTGTCAAAATAACTCCTGTGAAGATCTAGAACTTTGCATACTCGAGTTTTAAAAAACAGTTTTTAAAAAAAAGTGAAAAATAAAAAACCGTTTTTTGGGAAAACTGCTAAAACGATTTTGATTAAATTTTCATCATTCATGTGTATTAGCGATTGCAAAAGAATGGCGTTTTTAGATTTTTGCTTGAAACCTTTGGAATATTTAATTTAATTTTTTCATTATTTTGCGTGATTTAATTCAATTTCCATAATTAATGTGTAGTTGGCAACCCTGTACCTACTGTACCACAAAATATATTATGAAGAGCTAATACCAAAACCTTTAACTCAGCCTTTAGATTTTGATATCGTATTTAGAACACAATCGCAAGTTCGTGCGACCCAGTCGTGCCCATTTTTTTTTATATGCCTACTTGCACAGCGCATGCTCGTATAATTCTCACCCCTTTGTTCTGCTTTTGCAAGTGCGTAGTTCTTTTCTAGTTTCTGGCTGTTGCCGAGACCGAAAAGAGAGAGAAAAGAGGGAGAATTTGAAATCAGACGCGACGATGGCAAGAGGGATCACTTTTAAGAGAATAAAATGATTTACTAATACAAGCAAACACTTTTACATGAGTTCTGAGTTCGCTAAAAAAGTCCACCTAGCCTTAATACGATCCCATCAAAACATTCCTGAAATCTCACTTTCCTGGGTGACCAAAATGTAAAATGCTCCATATCTCGAGAACGAAGCGAGATAGACGAAAAATAACGATTTTTTGCCAGCCATTTGAGACGCTTAATACGATCCCATCAAAACATTCCTGAAATCTCACTTTCCTGGGTGACCAAAATGTAAAAAGCTCCATATCTCGAGAACGAAGCGAGATAGACGAAAAATAACGATTTTTTGGGGTTTGTACGATGGGGGAACTCGATTTGAGACGCTTAATACGATCCCATCACAACATTCCTGAAATCTCACTTTCCTGGGTGACCAAAATGTAAAATGCTCCATATCTCGAGAACGAAGAGAGATAGACGAAAAATAACGATTTTTTGCCAGCCATTTGAGACATTCCTGAAATCTCTCTTTCCTGGGTGACCAAAATGTAAAATGCTCCATATCTCGAGAACGAAGAGAGATAGACGAAAAATAACGATTTTTTGGGGGTTGGACGATGGGGGAACTCCATTTGAGACGCTTAATACGATGCCATCAAAACATTCCTGAAATCTCACTTTCCTGGGTGACCAAAATGTAAAAATCTCCATATCTCGAGAACGAAGCGAGATAGACGAAAAATAACGATTTTTTGAGGGTTATACGATGGGGGAACTCCATTTGAGACGCTTAATACGATCCCATCAAAACATTCCTGAAATCTCACTTTCCTGGGTGACCAAAATGTAAAATGCTCCATATCTCGAGAACGAAGCGAGATAGACGAAAAATAACGATTTTTTGCCAGCCATTTGAGACGCTTAATGCGATGCCATCAAAACATTCCTGAAATCTCACTTTCCTGGGTGACCAAAATGTAAAATGCTCCATATCTCGAGAACGAAGAGAGATAGACGAAAAATAACGATTTTTTGGGGGTTGTACGATGGGGGAGTTAAATTTGACCATCAAAACATTCCTGAAATCTCACTTTCCTGAGTGACCAAAATGTAAAAAGCTCCATATCTCGAGAACGAAGAGAGATAGACGAAAATAAACGATTTTTTGGGGGTTGTACAATGGGGGAACTCCATTTGAGACGCTTAAGACGATCCCATCAAAACATTCCTGAAATCTCACTTTCCTGGGTGACCAAAATGTAAAATGCTCCATATCTCGAGAACGAAGAGAGATAGACGAAAAATAACGATTTTTTGGGGGTTGTACGATGGGGGAATTCCATTTGAGACGCTTAATACGATCCCATCAAAACATTCCTGAAATCTCACTTTCCTGGGTGACCAAAATGTAAAATGCTCCATATCTCGAGAACGAAGAGAGATAGACGAAAAATAACGATTTTTTGGGGGTTGTACGATGGGGGAGTTAAATTTGACCATCAAAACATTCCTGAAATCTCACTTTCCTGAGTGACCAAAATGTAAAAAGCTCCATATCTCGAGAACGAAGAGAGATAGACGAAAATAAACGATTTTTTGGGGGTTGTACAATGGGGGAACTCCATTTGAGACGCTTAATACGATCCCATCAAAACATTCCTGAAATCTCACTTTCCTGGGTGACCAAAATGTAAAATGCTCCATATCTCGAGAACGAAGAGAGAAAGACGAAAAATAACGATTTTTTGGGGGTTGTACGATGGGGGAACTCCATTTGAGACGCTTAAGACGATCCCATCAAAACATTCCTGAAATCTCACTTTCCTGGGTGACCAAAATGTAAAATGCTCCATATCTCGAGAACGAAGCGAGGTAGACGAAAAATAACGATTTTTTGCCAGCCATTTGAGACGCTTAATACGATGCCATCAAAACATTCCTGAAATCTCACTTTCCTGGGTGACCAAAATGTAAAATGCTCCATATCTCGAGAACGAAGCGAGATAGACGAAAAATAACGATTTTTGCCAGCCATTTGAGACGCTTAATACGATCCCATCAAAACATTCCTGAAATCTCACTTTCCTGGGTGACCAAAATGTAAAATGCTCCATATCTCGAGAACGAAGAGAGATCGACGAAAAATAACGATTTTTGGGGGAACTCCATTTGAGCCGCTTAATACGATCCCATCAAAACATTCCTGAAATCTCACTTTCCTGGGTGACCAAAATGTAAAATGCTCCATATCTCGATAACGAAGCGAGATAGACGAAAAATTACGATTTTTTGCCAGCCATTTGAGACGCTTAATACGATGCCATCAAAACATTCCTGAAATCTCACTTTCCTGGGTGACCAAAATGTAAAAAGCTCCATATCTCGAGAACGAAGCGAGATAGACGAAAAATAACGATTTTTTGGGGGTTGTACGAAGGGGGAATTCCATTTGAGACGCTTAATACGATCCCATCAAAACATTCCTGAAATCTCACTTTCCTGGGTGACCAAAATGTAAAATGCTCCATATCTCGAGAACGAAGCGAGATAGACGAAAAATAACGATTTTTTGCCAGCCATTTGAGACGCTTAATACGATGCCATCAAAACATTCCTGAAATCTCACTTTCCTGGGTGACCAAAATGTAAAATGCTCCATATCTCGAGAACGAAGAGAGATAGACGAAAAATAACGATTTTTTGGGGGTTGTACGATGGGGGAATTCCATTTGAGACGCTTAATACGATCCCATCAAAACATTCCTGAAATCTCACTTTCCTGGGTGACCAAAATGTAAAATGCTCCATATCTCGAGAACGAAGAGAGATAGACGAAAAATAACGATTTTTTGGGGTTTGTACGATGGGGGAATTCCATTTGAGACGCTTAATACGATCCCATCAAAACATTCCTGAAATCTCACTTTCCTGGGTGACCAAAATGTAAAATGCTCCATATCTCGAGAACGAAGAGAGATAGACGAAAAATAACGATTTTTTGGGGGTTGAACGATGGGGGAACTCCATTTGAGACGCTTAATACGATCCCATCAAAACATTCCTGAAATCTCACTTTCCTGGGTGACCAAAATGTAAAATGCTCCATATCTCGAGAACGAAGAGAGATAGACGAAAAATAACGATTTTTTGGGGTTTGTACGATGGGGGAACTCCATTTGAGACGCTTAATACGATCCCATCAAAACATTCCTGAAATCTCACTTTCCTGGGTGACCAAAATGTAAAATGCTCCATATCTCGAGAACGAAGAGAGATAGACGAAAAATAACGATTTTTTGGGGGTTGTACGATGGGGGAACTCCATTTGAGACGCTTAATACGATCCCATCAAAACATTCCTGAAATCTCACTTTCCTGGGTGACCAAAATGTAAAAAGCTCCATATCTCGAGAACGAAGCGAGATAGACGAAAAATAACGACTTTTTGGGGGTTGTACGATGGGGGAACTCCATTTGAGACGCTTAATACGATCCCATCAAAACATTCCTGAAATCTCACTTTCCTGGGTGACCAAAATGTAAAAAGCTCCATATCTCGAGAACGAAGCGAGATAGACGAAAAATAACGATTTTTTGAGGGTTATACGATGGTGGAACTCCATTTGAGACGCTTAATACGATCCCATCAAAACATTCCTGAAATCTCACTTTCCTGGGTGACCAAAATGTAAAATGCTCCATATCTCGAGAACGAAGAGAGATAGACGAAAAATAACGATTTTTTGGGGGTTGTACGATGGGGGAATTCCATTTGAGACGCTTAATACGATCCCATCAAAACATTCCTGAAATCTCACTTTCCTGGGTGACCAAAATGTAAAATGCTCCATATCTCGAGAACGAAGAGAGATAGACGAAAAATAACGATTTTTTGGGAGTTGTACGATGGGGGAATTCCATTTGAGACGCTTAATACGATCCCATCAAAACATTCCTGAAATCTCACTTTCCTGGGTGACCAAAATGTAAAATGCTCCATATCTCGAGAACGAAGAGAGATAGACGAAAAATAACGATTTTTTGGGGGTTGTACGATGGGGGAACTCCATTTGAGACGCTTAATACGATCCCATCAAAACATTCCTGAAATCTCACTTTCCTGGGTGACCAAAATGTAAAAAGCTCCATATCTCGAGAACGAAGCGAGATAGACGAAAAATAACGATTTTTTGGGGGTTGTACGATGGGGGAACTCCATTTGAGACGCTTAATACGATCCCATCAAAACATTCCTGAAATCTCACTTTCCTGGGTGACCAAAATGTAAAAAGCTCCATATCTCGAGAACGAAGCGAGATAGACGAAAAATAACGATTTTTTGGGGGTTGAACGATGGGGGAACTCCATTTGAGACGCTTAAAACGATCCCATCAAAACATTCCTGAAATCTCACTTTCCTGGGTGACCAAAATGTAAAAAGCTCCATATCTCGAGAACGAAGCGAGATAGACGAAAAATAACGATTTTTTGAGGGTTATACGATGGTGGAACTCCATTTGAGACGCTTAATACGATCCCATCAAAACATTCCTGAAATCTCACTTTCCTGGGTGACCAAAATGTAAAATGCTCCATATCTCGAGAACGAAGAGAGATAGACGAAAAATAACGATTTTTTGGGGGTTGTACGATGGGGGAATTCCATTTGAGACGCTTAATACGATCCCATCAAAACATTCCTGAAATCTCACTTTCCTGGGTGACCAAAATGTAAAATGCTCCATATCTCGAGAACGAAGAGAGATAGACGAAAAATAACGATTTTTTGGGGGTTGTACGATGGGGGAACTCCATTTGAGACGCTTAATACGATCCCATCAAAACATTCCTGAAATCTCACTTTCCTGGGTGACCAAAATGTAAAAAGCTCCATATCTCGAGAACGAAGCGAGATAGACGAAAAATAACGATTTTTTGGGGGTTGTACGATGGGGGAACTCCATTTGAGACGCTTAATACGATCCCATCAAAACATTCCTGAAATCTCACTTTCCTGGGTGACCAAAATGTAAAAAGCTCCATATCTCGAGAACGAAGCGAGATAGACGAAAAATAACGATTTTTTGGGGGTTGTACGATGGGGGAATTCCATTTGAGACGCTTAATACGATCCCATCAAAACATTCCTGAAATCTCACTTTCCTGGGTGACCAAAATGTAAAATGCTCCATATCTCGAGAACGAAGAGAGATAGACGAAAAATAACGATTTTTTGGGGGTTGTACGATGGGGGAACTCCATTTGAGACGCTTAATACGATCCCATCAAAACATTCCTGAAATCTCACTTTCCTGGGTGACCAAAATGTAAAAAGCTCCATATCTCGAGAACGAAGCGAAATAGACGAAAAATAACGATTTTTTGGGGGTTGAACGATGGGGGAACTCCATTTGAGACGCTTAATACGATCCCATCAAAACATTCCTGAAATCTCACTTTCCTGGGTGACCAAAATGTAAAAAGCTCCATATCTCGAGAACGAAGCGAGATAGACGAAAAATAACGATTTTTTGAGGGTTATACGATGGTGGAACTCCATTTGAGACGCTTAATACGATCCCATCAAAACATTCCTGAAATCTCACTTTCCTGGGTGACCAAAATGTAAAATGCTCCATATCTCGAGAACGAAGAGAGATAGACGAAAAATAACGATTTTTTGGGGGTTGTACGATGGGGGAATTCCATTTGAGACGCTTAATACGATCCCATCAAAACATTCCTGAAATCTCACTTTCCTGGGTGACCAAAATGTAAAATGCTCCATATCTCGAGAACGAAGAGAGATAGACGAAAAATAACGACTTTTTGGGGGTTGAACGATGGGGGAATTCCATTTGAGACGCTTAATACGATCCCATCAAAACATTCCTGAAATCTCACTTTCCTGGGTGACCAAAATGTAAAATGCTCCATATCTCGAGAACGAAGAGAGATAGACGAAAAATAACGATTTTTTGGGGGTTGTACGATGGGGGAACTCCATTTGAGACGCTTAATACGATCCCATCAAAACATTCCTGAAATCTCACTTTCCTGGGTGACCAAAATGTAAAAAGCTCCATATCTCGAGAACGAAGCGAGATAGACGAAAAATAACGATTTTTTGGGGGTTGTACGATGGGGCGACTCCATTTGAGACGCTTAATACGATCCCATCAAAACATTCCTGAAATCTCACTTTCCTGGGTGACCAAAATGTAAAAAGCTCCATATCTCGAGAACGAAGAGAGATAGACGAAAAATAACGATTTTTTGAGGGTTATACGATGGTGGAACTCCATTTGAGACGCTTAATACGATCCCATCAAAACATTCCTGAAATCTCACTTTCCTGGGTGACCAAAATGTAAAATGCTCCATATCTCGAGAACGAAGAGAGATAGACGAAAAATAACGATTTTTTGGGGGTTGTACGATGGGGGAATACCATTTGAGACGCTTAATACGATCCCATCAAAACATTCCTGAAATCTCACTTTCCTGGGTGACCAAAATGTAAAATGCTCCATATCTCGAGAACGAAGAGAGATAGACGAAAAATAACGATTTTTTGGGGGTTGTACGATGGGGGAACTCCATTTGAGACGCTTAATACGATCCCATCAAAACATTCCTGAAATCTCACTTTCCTGGGTGACCAAAATGTAAAAAGCTCCATATCTCGAGAACGAAGCGAGATAGACGAAAAATAACGATTTTTTGGGGGTTGTACGATGGGGGAACTCCATTTGAGACGCTTAATACGATCCCATCAAAACATTCCTGAAATCTCACTTTCCTGGGTGACCAAAATGTAAAAAGCTCCATATCTCGAGAACGAAGCGAGATAGACGAAAAATAACGATTTTTTGGGGTTTGTACGATGGGGGAACTCGATTTGAGACGCTTAATACGATCCCATCAAAACATTCCTGAAATCTCACTTTCCTGGGTGACCAAAATGTAAAATGCTCCATATCTCGAGAACGAAGAGAGATAGACGAAAAATAACGATTTTTTGGGGGTTGTACGATGGGGGAACTCCATTTGAGACGCTTAATACGATCCCATCAAAACATTCCTGAAATCTCACTTTCCTGGGTGACCAAAATGTAAAAAGCTCCATATCTCGAGAACGAAGCGAGATAGACGAAAAATAACGATTTTTTGAGGGTTATACGATGGTGGAACTCCATTTGAGACGCTTAATACGATCCCATCAAAACATTCCTGAAATCTCACTTTCCTGGGTGACCAAAATGTAAAATGCTCCATATCTCGAGAACGAAGAGAGATAGACGAAAAATAACGATTTTTTGGACGTTGTACGATGGGGGAACTCCATTTGAGACGCTTAATACGATCCCATCAAAACATTCCTGAAATCTCACTTTCCTGGGTGACCAAAATGTAAAAAGCTCCATATCTCGAGAACGAAGCGAGATAGACGAAAAATAACGATTTTTTGGGGGTTGTACGATGGGGGAACTCCATTTGAGACGCTTAATACGATCCCATCAAAACATTCCTGAAATCTCACTTTCCTGGGTGACCAAAATGTAAAAAGCTCCATATCTCGAGAACGAAGCGAGATATACGAAAAATAACGATTTTTTGAGGGTTATACGATGGTGGAACTCCATTTGAGACGCTTAATACGATCCCATCAAAACATTCCTGAAATCTCACTTTCCTGGGTGACCAAAATGTAAAATGCTCCATATCTCGAGAACGAAGAGAGATAGACGAAAAATAACGATTTTTTGGGGGTTGTACGATGGGGGAATTCCATTTGAGACGCTTAATACGATCCCATCAAAACATTCCTGAAATCTCACTTTCCTGGGTGACCAAAATGTAAAAAGCTCCATATCTCGAGAACGAAGCGAGATAGACGAAAAATAACGATTTTTTGAGGGTTTATACGATGGTGGAACTCCATTTGAGACGCTTAATACGATCCCATCAAAACATTCCTGAAATCTCACTTTCCTGGGTGACCAAAATGTAAAATGCTCCATATCTCGAGAACGAAGAGAGATAGACGAAAAATAACGATTTTTTGGACGTTGTACGATGGGGGAACTCCATTTGAGACGCTTAATACGATCCCATCAAAACATTCCTGAAATCTCACTTTCCTGGGTGACCAAAATGTAAAAAGCTCCATATCTCGAGAACGAAGCGAGATAGACGAAAAATAACGATTTTTTGGGGGTTGTACGATGGGGGAACTCCATTTGAGACGCTTAATACGATCCCATCAAAACATTCCTGAAATCTCACTTTCCTGGGTGACCAAAATGTAAAAAGCTCCATATCTCGAGAACGAAGCGAGATATACGAAAAATAACGATTTTTTGGGGGTTGTACGATGGGGGAATTCCATTTGAGACGCTTAATACGATCCCATCAAAACATTCCTGAAATCTCACTTTCCTGGGTGACCAAAATGTAAAATGCTCCATATCTCGAGAACGAAGAGAGATAGACGAAAAATAACGATTTTTTGGGGGTTGTACGATGGGGGAATTCCATTTGAGACGCTTAATACGATCCCATCAAAACATTCCTGAAATCTCACTTTCCTGGGTGACCAAAATGTAAAAAGCTCCATATCTCGAGAACGAAGCGAGATAGACGAAAAATAACGATTTTTTGGGGGTTGTACGATGGGGGAACTCCATTTGAGACGCTTAATACGATCCCATCAAAACATTCCTGAAATCTCACTTTCCTGGGTGACCAAAATGTAAAAAGCTCCATATCTCGAGAACGAAGCGAGATAGACGAAAAATAACGATTTTTTGCCAGCCATTTGAGACGTTTAATACGATGCCATCAAAACATTCCTGAATCTCACTTTCCTGGGTGACCAAAATGTAAAATGCTCCATATCTCGAGAACGAAGAGAGATAGACGAAAAATAACGATTTTTTGGGGGTTGTACGATGGGGGAATTCCATTTGAGACGCTTAATACGATCCCATCAAAACATTCCTGAAATCTCACTTTCCTGGGTGACCAAAATGTAAAAAGCTCCATATCTCGAGACGCTTAATACGATCCCATCAAACATTCCTGAAATCTCACTTTCCTGGGTGACCAAAATGTAAAATGCTCCATATCTCGAGAACGAAGCGAGATAGACGAAAAATAACGATTTTTTGCCAGCCATTTGAGACGCTTAATGCGATGCCATCAAAACATTCCTGAAATCTCACTTTCCTGGGTGACCAAAATGTAAAATGCTCCATATCTCGAGAACGAAGAGAGATAGACGAAAAATAACGATTTTTTGGGGGTTGTACGATGGGGGAATTCCATTTGAGACGCTTAATACGATCCCATCAAAACATTCCTGAAATCTCACTTTCCTGGGTGACCAAAATGTAAAATGCTCCATATCTCGAGAACGAAGAGAGATAGACGAAAAATAACGATTTTTTGGGGGTTGTACGATGGGGGAACTCCATTTGAGACGCTTAATACGATCCCATCAAAACATTCCTGAAATCTCACTTTCCTGGGTGACCAAAATGTAAAAAGCTCCATATCTCGAGACGCTTAATACGATCCCATCAAAACATTCCTGAAATCTCACTTTCCTGGGTGACCAAAATGTAAAAAGCTCCATATCTCGAGAACGAAGCGAGATAGACGAAAAATAACGATTTTTTGGGGGTTGTACGATGGGGGAACTCCATTTGAGACGCTTAATTACGATCCCATCAAAACATTCCTGAAATCTCACTTTCCTGGGTGACCAAAATGTAAAAAGCTCCATATCTCGAGAACGAAGCGAGATAGACGAAAAATAACGATTTTTTGGGGGTTGTACGATGGGGGAATTCCATTTGAGACGCTTAATACGATCCCATCAAAACATTCCTGAAATCTCACTTTCCTGGGTGACCAAAATGTAAAATGCTCCATATCTCGAGAACGAAGAGAGATAGACGAAAAATAACGATTTTTTGGGGGTTGTACGATGGGGGAGCTAAATTTGACCATCAAAACATTCCTGAAATCTCACTTTCCTGGGTGACCAAAATTTAAAAAGCTCCATATCTCGAGAACGAAGAGAGATAGACGAAAATAAACGATTTTTTGGGGGTTGTGCAATGGGGGAATTCCATTTGAGACGCTTAATACGATCCCATCAAAACATTCCTGAAATCTCACTTTCCTGGGTGACCAAAATGTAAAATGCTCCATATCTCGAGAACGAAGCGAGATAGACGAAAAATAACGATTTTTTTGCCAGCCATTTGAGACGCTTAATACGATCCCATCAAAACATCCTGAAATCTCACTTTCCGGGGTGACCAAAATGTAAAAAGCTCCATATCTCGAGAACGAAGAGAGATAGACGAAAAATAACGATTTTTTGGGGGTTGTACGATGGGGGAACTCCATTTGAGACGCTTAATACGATCCCATCAAAACATTCCTGAAATCTCACTTTCCTGGGTGACCAAAATGTAAAAAGCTCCATATCTCGAGAACGAAGAGAGATAGACGAAAAATAACGATTTTTTGGGAGTTGTACAACGGGGAAATCCATTTGAGACGCTTAATACGATCCCATCAAAACATTCCTGAAATCTCACTTTCCTGGGTGACCAAAATGTAAAATGCTCCATATCTCGAGAAGGAAGAGAGATAGACGAAAAATAACGATTTTTTGGGGGTTGTACCATGGGGAAACTCCATTTGAGACGCTTAATACGATCCCATCAAAACATTCCTGAAATCTCACTTTCCTGGGTGACCAAAATGTAAAATGCTCCATATCTCGAGAAGGAAGAGAGATAGACGAAAAATAACGATTTTTTGGGGGTTGTACGATGGGGAAACTCCATTTGAGACGCTTAATACGATCCCATCAAAACATTCCTGAAATCTCACTTTCCTGGGTGACCAAAATGTAAAATGCTCCATATCTCGAGAACGAAGAGAGATAGACGAAAAATAACGATTTTTTGGGAGATGTACGATGGGGGAACTCCATTTGAGACGCTTAATACGATCCCATCAAAACATTCCTGAAATCTCACCTTCCTGGTCCTGGATGACCAAAATGTAAAAAGCTCCATATCTCGAGAAGGAAGAGAGATAGACGAAAAATAACGATTTTTTGGGGTTTGTACGATGGGGGAACTCCATTTGAGACGCTTAATACGATGCCATCAAAACATTCCTGAAATCTCACTTTCCTGGGTGACCAAAATGTAAAAAAGCTCCATATCTCGAGAACGAAGCGAGATAGACGAAAAATAACGATTTTTTGAGGGTTATACGATGGGGGAACTCCATTTGAGACGCTTAATACGATCCCATCAAAACATTCCTGAAATCTCACTTTCCTGGGTGACCAAAATGTAAAAGCTCCATATCTCGAGAACGAAGAGAGATAGACGAAAAATAACGATTTTTTGGGAGATGTACGATGGGGGAACTCCATTTGAGACGCTTAATACGATCCCATCAAAACATTCCTGAAATCTCACCTTCCTGGTCCTGGATGACCAAAATGTAAAAAGCTCCATTTCTCGAGAAGGAAGAGAGATAGACGAAAAATAACGATTTTTTGGGGGATGTACGATGGGGGAACTCCATTCCCCCAAAACATTCCTGAAATCTCCTGGGTGACCAAAATGTAAAATGCTCCATATCTCGAGAACGAAGCGAGATAAACGAAAAATAACGATTTTTTGCCAGCCATTTGAGACGCTTAATACGATCCCATCACAACATTCCTGAAATCTCACTTTCCTGGGTGACCAAAATGTAAAAAGCTCCATATCTCGAGAAGGAAGAGAGATAGACGAAAAATAACGATTTTTTGGGGGTGTACGATGGGGGAACTCCACTTGAGACGCTTAATACGATCCCATCAAAACATTCCTGAAATCTCACTTTCCTGGGTGACCAAAATGTAAAAAGCTCCATATCTCGAGAAGGAAGAGAGATAGACGAAAAATAACGATTTTTTGGGGGATGTACGATGGGGGAACTCCATTTGAGACGCTTAATACGATCCCATCAAAACATTCCTGAAATCTCACTTTCCTGGGTGACCAAAATGTAAAAAGCTCCATATCTCGAGAAGGAAGAGAGATAGACGAAAAATAACGATTTTTTGGGGGATGTACGATGGGGGAACTCCACTTGAGACGCTTAATACGATCCCATCAAAACATTCCTGAAATCTCACTTTCCTGGGTGACCAAAATGTAAAAAGCTCCATATCTCGAGAAGGAAGAGGGATAGACGAAAAATAACGATTTTTTGGGGGATGTACGATGGGGGAACTCCACTTGAGACGCTTAATACGATCCCATCAAAACATTCCTGAAATCTCACTTTCCTGGGTGACCAAAATGTAAAAAGCTCCATATCTCGAGAACGAAGCGAGATAGACGAAAAATAACGATTTTTTGGGGTATGTACGAAGGGGGAACTCCATTTGGGACGCTTAATACGATCCCATCAAAACAATCCTGAAATCTCACTTTCCTGGTCCTGGATGACCAAAATGTAAAAAGCTCCATATCTCGAGAAGGAAGAGAGATAGACGAAAAATAACGATTTTTTGGGGGATGTACGATGGGGGAGCTCCATTTGAGACGCTTAATACGATCCCATCAAAACATTCCTGAAATCTCACTTTCCTGGGTGACCAAAATGTAAAATGCTCCATATCTCGAGAAGGAAGAGAGATAGACGAAAAATAACAATTTTTTGGGGAATGTACGATGGGGGAACTCCATTTGAGACGCTTAATACGATCCCATCAAAACATTCCTGAAATCTCACTTTCCTGGGTGACCAAAATGTAAAAAGCTCCATATCTCGAGAAGGAAGAGAGATAGACGAAAAATAACGATTTTTTGGGGGATGTAAGATGGGGGAACTCCATTTGAGACGCTTAATACGATCCCATCAAAACATTCCTGAAATCTCACTTTCCTGGGTGACCAAAATGTAAAAAGCTCCATATCTCGAGAAGGAAGAGAGATAGACGAAAAATAACGATTTTTTGGGGGATGTACGATGGGGGAGCTCCATTTGAGACGCTTAATACGATCCCATCAAAACATTCCTGAAATCTCACTTTCCTGGGTGACCAAAATGTAAAAAGCTCCATATCTCGAGAACGAAGCGAGATAGACGAAAAATAACGATTTTTTGGGGCTTGTACGGTGGGGGAACTCCATTTGAGACGCTTAATACGATCCCATCAAAACATTCCTGAAATCTCACTTTCCTGGGTGACCAAAATGTAAAATGCTCCATATCTCGAGAACGAAGCGAGATAGACGAAAAATAACGAATTTTTGCCAGCCATTTGAGACGCTTAATACGATCCCATCAAAACATTCCTGAAATCTCACTTTCCTGGGTGACCAAAATGTAAAAAGCTCCATATCTCGAGAACGAAGAGAGAAAGACGAAAAAAAAACGATTTTTTGGGGTTTGCACGATGGGGGAACTTCATTTGAGACGCTTAATACGATCCCATCAAAACATTCCTGAAATCTCACTTTCCTGGGTGACCAAAATGTAAAAAGCTCCATATCTCGAGAACGAAGAGAGATAGACGAAAAATAACGATTTTTTGGGGGTTGTATGATGGGGGAACTCCATTTGAGACGCTTAATACGATCCCATCAAAACATTCCTGAAATCTCACTTTCCTGGGTGACCAAAATGATAGAGATAGACGAAAAATAACGAATTTTTGCCAGCCATTTGAGACGCTTAAACGATCCCATCAAAACATTCCTGAAATCTCACTTTCCTGGGTGACCAAAATGTAAAAAGCTCCATATCTCGAGAACGAAGAGAGATAGACGAAAAATAACGATTTTTTGGGGTTTGCACGATGGGGGAACTTCATTTGAGACGCTTAATACGATCCCATCAAAACATTCCTGAAATCTCACTTTCCTTGGTGACCAAAATGTAAAAAGCTCCATATCTCGAGAACGAAGAGAGATAGACGAAAAATAACGATTTTTTGGGGGTTATACGCCGGGGG
The DNA here is from genome assembly GCA_949752695.1 of Melanostoma scalare. NCBI lineage: Eukaryota > Metazoa > Arthropoda > Insecta > Diptera > Syrphidae > Melanostoma > Melanostoma scalare. Next base: position 178,157,626 of record OX456984.1, on the reverse strand, counting down.
AACTCCATTTGAGACGCTTAATACGATCCCATCAAAACATTCCTGAAATCTCACTTTCCTGGGTGACCAAAATGTAAAATGCTCCATATCTCGAGAACGAAGAGAGATAAACGAAAAATAACGATTTTTTGCCAGCCATTTGAGACGCTTAATACGATCCCATCAAAACATTCCTGAAATCTCACTTTCCTGGGTGACCAAAATGTAAAAAGCTCCATATCTCGAGAACGAAGAGAGATAGACGAAAAATAACGATTTTTTGGGGGTTATACGCCGGGGGAACTCCATTTGAGACGCTTAATACGATCCCATCAAAACATTCCTGAAATCTCACTTTCCTGGGTGACCAAAATGTAAAATGCTCCATATCTCGAGAACGAAGAGAGATAAACGAAAAATAACGATTTTTTGCCAGCCATTTGAGACGCTTAATACGATCCCATCAAAACATTCCTGAAATCTCACTTTCCTGGGTGACCAAAATGTAAAATGCTCCATATCTCGAGAACGAAGAGAGATAGACGAAAAATAACGATTTTTTGGGGGTTGTACGATGGGGGAACTCCATATGAGACGCTTAATACGATCCCATCAAAACATTCCTGAAATCTCACTTTCCTGGGTGACCAAATGTAAAAAGCTCCATATCTCGAGAACGAAGCGAGATAGACGAAAAATAACGATTTTTTGGGGCTTGTACGGTGGGGGAACTCCATTTGAAACGCTTAATACGATCCCATCAAAACATTCCTGAAATCTCACTTTCCTGGGTGACCAAAATGTAAAATGCTCCATATCTCGAGAACGAAGCGAGATAGACGAAAAATAACGATTTTTTGCCAGCCATTTGAGACGCTTAATACGATCCCATCAAAACATTCCTGAAATCTCACTTTCCGGGGTGACCAAAATGTAAAAAGCTCCATATCTCGAGAACGAAGAGAGATAGACGAAAAATAACGATTTTTTGGGGGTTGTATGAAGGGGGAACTCCATTTGAGACGCTTAATACGATCCCATCAAAACATTCCTGAAATCTCACTTTCCTGGGTGACCAAAATAAAAAATGCTCCATATCTCGAGAACGAAGCGAGATAGACGAAAAATAACGAATTTTTGCCAGCCATTTGAGCCGCTTAATACGATCCCATCAAAACATTCCTGAAATCTCACTTTCCTGGGTGACCAAAATGTAAAATGCTCCATATCTCGAGAACGAAGCGAGATAAACGAAAAATAACGATTTTTTGGGGGTTGTATGATGGGGGAACTCCATTTGAGACGCTTAATACGATCCCATCAAAACATTCCTGAAATCTCACTTTCCTGGGTGACCAAAATGTAAAAAGCTCCATATCTCGAGAACGAAGAGAGATAGACGAAAAATAACGATTTTTTGGGGGTTTTACGCTGGGGGAACTCCATTTGAGACGCTTAATACGATCCCATCAAAACATTCCTGAAATCTCACTTTCCTGGGTGACCAAAATGTAAAATGCTCCATATCTCGAGAACGAAGAGAGATAAACGAAAAATAACGATTTTTTGCCAGCCATTTGAGACGCTTAATACGATCCCATCAAAACATTCCTGAAATCTCACTTTCCTGGGTGACCAAAATGTAAAAAGCTCCATATCTCGAGAACGAAGCGAGATAGACGAAAAATAACGATTTTTTGGGGCTTGTACGGTGGGGGATCTCCATTTGAGACGCTTAATACGATCCCATCAAAACATTCCTGAAATCTCACTTTCCTGGGTGACCAAAATGTAAAATGCTCCATATCTCGAGAACGAAGCGAGATAGACGAAAAATAACGAATTTTTGCCAGCCATTTGAGACGCTTAATACGATCCCATCAAAACATTCCTGAAATCTCACTTTCCTGGGTGACCAAAATGTAAAAAGCTCCATATCTCGAGAACGAAGAGAGAAAGACGAAAAATAACGATTTTTTGGGGTTTGCACGATGGGGGAACTTCATTTGAGACGCTTAATACGATCCCATCAAAACATTCCTGAAATCTCACTTTCCTGGGTGACCAAAATGTTAAAAGCTCCATATCTCGAGAACGAAGAGAGATAGACGAAAAATAACGATTTTTTGGGGGTTGTATGATGGGGGAACTCCATTTGAGACGCTTAATACGATCCCATCAAAACATTCCTGAAATCTCACTTTCCTGGGTGACCAAAATGTAAAATGCTCCATATCTCGAGAACGAAGCGAGATAGACGAAAAATAACGAATTTTTGCCAGCCATTTGTTAAAAGCTCCATATCTCGAGAACGAAGAGAGATAGACGAAAAATAACGATTTTTTGGGGGTTGTATGATGGGGGAACTCCATTTGAGACGCTTAATACGATCCCATCAAAACATTCCTGAAATCTCACTTTCCTGGGTGACCAAAATGTAAAAAGCTCCATATCTCGAGAACGAAGAGAGATAGACGAAAAATAACGATTTTTTGGGGTTTGCACGATGGGGGAACTTCATTTGAGACGCTTAATACGATCCCATCAAAACATTCCTGAAATCTCACTTTCCTGGGTGACCAAAATGTAAAAAGCTCCATATCTCGAGAACGAAGAGAGATAGACGAAAAATAACGATTTTTTGGGGGTTATACGCTGGGGGAACTCCATTTGAGACGCTTAATACGATCCCATCAAAACATTCCTGAAATCTCACTTTCCTGGGTGACCAAAATGTAAAATGCTCCATATCTCGAGAACGAAGAGAGATAAACGAAAAATAACGATTTTTTGCCAGCCATTTGAGACGCTTAATACGATCCCATCAAAACATTCCTGAAATCTCACTTTCCTGGGTGACCAAAATGTAAAAAGCTCCATATCTCGAGAACGAAGAGAGATAGACGAAAAATAACGATTTTTTGGGGGTTATACGCTGGGGGAACTCCATTTGAGACGCTTAATACGATCCCATCAAAACATTCCTGAAATCTCACTTTCCTGGGTGACCAAAATGTAAAATGCTCCATATCTCGAGAACGAAGAGAGATAGACGAAAAATAACGATTTTTTGGGGGTTGTACGATGGGGGAACTCCATATGAGACGCTTAATACGATCCCATCAAAACATTCCTGAAATCTCACTTTCCTGGGTGACCAAAATGTAAAAAGCTCCATATCTCGAGAACGAAGCGAGATAGACGAAAAATAACGATTTTTTGGGGCTTGTACGGTGGGGGAACTCCATTTGAAACGCTTAATACGATCCCATCAAAACATTCCTGAAATCTCACTTTCCTGGGTGACCAAAATGTAAAATGCTATATATCTCGAGAACGAAGCGAGATAGACGAAAAATAACGATTTTTTGCCAGCCATTTGAGACGCTTAATACGATCCCATCAAAACATTCCTGAAATCTCACTTTCCGGGGTGACCAAAATGTAAAAAGCTCCATATCTCGAGAACGAAGCGAGATAGACGAAAAATAACGATTTTTTGGGGCTTGTACGGTGGGGGAACTCCATTTGAGACGCTTAATACGATCCCATCAAAACATTGCTGAAATCTCACTTTCCTGGGTGACCAAAATGTAAAATGCTCCATATCTCGAGAACGAAGCGAGATAGACGAAAAATAACGAATTTTTGCCAGCCATTTGAGACGCTTAATACGATCCCATCAAAACATTCCTGAAATCTCACTTTCCTGGGTGACCAAAATGTAAAAAGCTCCATATCTCGAGAACGAAGAGAGAAAGACGAAAAATAACGATTTTTTGGGGTTTGCACGATGGGGGAACTTCATTTGAGACGCTTAATACGATCCCATCAAAACATTCCTGAAATCTCACTTTCCTGGGTGACCAAAATGTAAAAAGCTCCATATCTCGAGAACGAAGAGAGATAGACGAAAAATAACGATTTTTTGGGGGTTGTACGATGGGGGAACTCCATTTGAGACGCTTAATACGATCCCATCAAAACATTGCTGAAATCTCACTTTCCGGGGTGACCAAAATGTAAAAAGCTCCATATCTCGAGAACGAAGCGAGATAGACGAAAAATAACGATTTTTTGGGGCTTGTACGGTGGGGGAACTCCATTTGAGACGCTTAATACGATCCCATCAAAACATTGCTGAAATCTCACTTTCCTGGGTGACCAAAATGTAAAATGCTCCATATCTCGAGAACGAAGCGAGATAGACGAAAAATAACGAATTTTTGCCAGCCATTTGAGACGCTTAATACGATCCCATCAAAACATTCCTGAAATCTCACTTTCCTGGGTGACCAAAATGTAAAAAGCTCCATATCTCGAGAACGAAGAGAGATAGACGAAAAATAACGATTTTTTGGGGTTTGCACGATGGGGGAACTTCATTTGAGACGCTTAATACGATCCCATCAAAACATTCCTGAAATCTCACTTTCCTGGGTGACCAAAATGTAAAAAGCTCCATATCTCGAGAACGAAGAGAGAAAGACGAAAAATAACGATTTTTTGCGGTTTGCACGATGGGGAAACTTCATTTGAGACGCTTAATACGATCCCATCAAAACATTCCTGAAATCTCACTTTCCTAGGTGACCAAAATGTAAAATGCTCCATATCTCGAGAACGAAGAGAGAAAGACGAAAAATTACGATTTTTTGGGGTTTGCACGATGGGGGAACTTCATTTGAGACGCTTAATACGATCCCATCAAAACATTCCTGAAATCTCACTTTCCTAGGTGACCAATATGTAAAATGCTCCATATCTCGAGAACGAAGAGAGAAAGACGAAAAATTACGATTTTTTGGGGTTTGCACAGATGGGTTGGTTGTACGATGGGGGAACTCCATTTGGGACGCCTAATACGATCCCATCAAAACATTCCTGAAATCTCACTTTCCTGGATGACCAATATGTAAAAGGCTCCATATCTCGAGAACGAAGAGAGAAAGACGAAAAATAACGATTTTTTGGGGGTTGTGCGATGGGGGAACTCCATTTGAGACGCCTAATTCGATCCCATCAAAACATTCCTGAAATCTCACTTTCCTGGTCCTGGATGACCAAAATGTAAAAAGCTCCATATCTCGAGAAGGAAGAGAGATAGACGAAAAATAACGATTTTTTGGGGGTTGTACGATGGGGGAACTCCATTTGGGACGCCTAATACGATCCCATCAAAACATTCCTGAAATCTCACTTTCCTGGTCCTGGATGACCAAAATGTAAAAAGCTCCATATCTCGAGAAGGAAGAGAGATAGACGAAAAATAACGATTTTTTGGGGGTTGTACGATGGGGGAACTCCATTTGAGACGCTTAATACGATCCCATCAAAACATTCCTGAAATCTCACTTTCCTGGGTGACCAAAATGTAAAAAGCTCCATATCTCGAGAACGAAGAGAGATAGACGAAAAATAACGATTTTTTGGGGTTTGCACGATGGGGGAACTTCATTTGAGACGCTTAATACGATCCCATCAAAACATTCCTGAAATCTCACTTTCCTGGGTGACCAAAATGTAAAAAGCTCCATATCTCGAGAACGAAGAGAGAAAGACGAAAAATAACGATTTTTTGGGGTTTGCACGATGGGGAAACTTCATTTGAGACGCTTAATACGATCCCATCAAAACATTCCTGAAATCTCACTTTCCTAGGTGACCAAAATGTAAAATGCTCCATATCTCGAGAACGAAGAGAGAAAGACGAAAAATTACGATTTTTTGGGGTTTGCACGATGGGGGAACTTCATTTGGGACGCCTAATACGATCCCATCAAAACATTCCTGAAATCTCACTTTCCTGGGTGACCAATATGTAAAAGGCTCCATATCTCGAGAACGAAGAGAGAAAGACGAAAAATAACGATTTTTTGGGGGTTGTACGATGGGGGAACTCCATTTGAGACGCCTAATACGATCCCATCAAAACATTCCTGAAATCTCACTTTCGTGGTCCTGGATGACCAAAATGTAAAAAGCTCCATATATTTTTGGGGGTTGTGACCAAAATGTAAAAAGCTCCATATCTCGAGAACGAAGCGAGATAGACGAAAAATAAAGATTTTTGGGGGGTTGTACGAAGGGGGAACTCCATTTGAGACGCCTAATACGATCCCATCAAAACATTCCTGAAATCTCACTTTCGTGGTCCTGGATGACCAAAATGTAAAAAGCTCCATATCTCGAGAACGAAGAGAGAAAGACGAAAAATAACGATTTTTTGGGTGTTGTGCGATGGGGGAACTCCATTTGAGACGCCTAATTCGATCCCATCAAAACATTCCTGAAATCTCACTTTCCTGGTCCTGGATGACCAAAATGTAAAAAGCTCCATATCTCGAGAACGAAGAGAGATAGACGAAAAATAACGATTTTTTGGGGGTTGTACGATGGGGGAACTCCATTTGGGACGCCTAATACGATCCCATCAAAACATTCCTGAAATCTCACTTTCCTGGTCCTGGATGACCAAAATGTAAAAAGCTCCATATCTCGAGAAGGAAGAGAGATAGACGAAAAATAACGATTTTTTGGGGGTTGTACGATGGGGGAACTCCATTTGAGACGCTTAATACGATCCCATCAAAACATTCCTGAAATCTCACTTTCCTGGGTGACCAAAATGTAAAAAGCTCCATATCTCGAGAACGAAGAGAGATAGACGAAAAATAACGATTTTTTGGGGTTTGCACGATGGGGGAACTTCATTTGAGACGCTTAATACGATCCCATCAAAACATTCCTGAAATCTCACTTTCCTGGGTGACCAAAATGTAAAAAGCTCCATATCTCGAGAACGAAGAGAGAAAGACGAAAAATAACGATTTTTTGGGGTTTGCACGATGGGGAAACTTCATTTGAGACGCTTAATACGATCCCATCAAAACATTCCTGAAATCTCACTTTCCTAGGTGACCAAAATGTAAAATGCTCCATATCTCGAGAACGAAGAGAGAAAGACGAAAAATTACGATTTTTTGGGGTTTGCACGATGGGGGAACTTCATTTGGGACGCCTAATACGATCCCATCAAAACATTCCTGAAATCTCACTTTCCTGGGTGACCAATATGTAAAAGGCTCCATATCTCGAGAACGAAGAGAGAAAGACGAAAAATAACGATTTTTTGGGGGTTGTACGATGGGGGAACTCCATTTGAGACGCCTAATACGATCCCATCAAAACATTCCTGAAATCTCACTTTCGTGGTCCTGGATGACCAAAATGTAAAAAGCTCCATATCTCGAGAAGGAAGAGAGATAGACGAAAAATAACGATTTTTTGGGGGTTGTACGATGGGGGAACTCCATTTGAGACGCTTAATACGATCCCATCAAAACATTCCTGAAATCTCACTTTCCTGGGTGACCAAAATGTAAAAAGCTCCATATCTCGAGAACGAAGCGAGATAGACGAAAAATAAAGATTTTTGGGGGGTTGTACGAAGGGGGAACTCCATTTGAGACGCCTAATACGATCCCATCAAAACATTCCTGAAATCTCACTTTCGTGGTCCTGGATGACCAAAATGTAAAAAGCTCCATATCTCGAGAAGGAAGAGAGATAGACGAAAAATAACGATTTTTTGGGGGTTGTACGATGGGGGAACTCCATTTGGGACGCCTAATACGATCCCATCAAAACATTCCTGAAATCTCACTTTCCTGGGTGACCAATATGTAAAAGGCTCCATATCTCGAGAACGAAGAGAGATAGACGAAAAATAAAGATTTTTGGGGGGTTGTACGATGGGGGAACTCCATTTGAGACGCCTAATTCGATCCCATCAAAACATTCCTGAAATCTCACTTTCCTGGTCCTGGATGACCAAAATGTAAAAAGCTCCATATCTCGAGAAGGAAGAGAGATAGACGAAAAATAACGATTTTTTGGGGGTTGTACGATGGGGGAACTCCATTTGGGACGCCTAATACGATCCCATCAAAACATTCCTGAAATCTCACTTTCCTGGTCCTGGATGACCAAAATGTAAAAAGCTCCATATCTCGAGAAGGAAGAGAGATAGACGAAAAATAACGATTTTTTGGGGGTTGTACGATGGGGGAACTCCATTTGAGACGCTTAATACGATCCCATCAAAACATTCCTGAAATCTCACTTTCCTGGGTGACCAAAATGTAAAAAGCTCCATATCTCGAGAACGAAGAGAGATAGACGAAAAATAACGATTTTTTGGGGTTTGCACGATGGGGGAACTTCATTTGAGACGCTTAATACGATCCCATCAAAACATTCCTGAAATCTCACTTTCCTGGGTGACCAAAATGTAAAAAGCTCCATATCTCGAGAACGAAGAGAGAAAGACGAAAAATAACGATTTTTTGGGGTTTGCACGATGGGGAAACTTCATTTGAGACGCTTAATACGATCCCATCAAAACATTCCTGAAATCTCACTTTCCTAGGTGACCAAAATGTAAAATGCTCCATATCTCGAGAACGAAGAGAGAAAGACGAAAAATTACGATTTTTTGGGGTTTGCACGATGGGGGAACTTCATTTGGGACGCCTAATACGATCCCATCAAAACATTCCTGAAATCTCACTTTCCTGGGTGACCAATATGTAAAATGCTCCATATCTCGAGAACGAAGAGAGAAAGACGAAAAATAACGATTTTTTGGGGGTTGTACGATGGGGGAACTCCATTTGAGACGCCTAATACGATCCCATCAAAACATTCCTGAAATCTCACTTTCGTGGTCCTGGATGACCAAAATGTAAAAAGCTCCATATCTCGAGAAGGAAGAGAGATAGACGAAAAATAACGATTTTTTGGGGGTTGTACGATGGGGGAACTCCATTTGAGACGCTTAATACGATCCCATCAAAACATTCCTGAAATCTCACTTTCCTGGGTGACCAAAATGTAAAAAGCTCCATATCTCGAGAACGAAGCGAGATAGACGAAAAATAAAGATTTTTGGGGGGTTGTACGAAGGGGGAACTCCATTTGAGACGCCTAATACGATCCCATCAAAACATTCCTGAAATCTCACTTTCGTGGTCCTGGATGACCAAAATGTAAAAAGCTCCATATCTCGAGAACGAAGAGAGAAAGACGAAAAATAACGATTTTTTGGGGGTTGTGCGATGGGGGAACTCCATTTGAGACGCCTAATTCGATCCCATCAAAACATTCCTGAAATCTCACTTCCTGGTCCTGGATGACCAAAATGTAAAAAGCTCCATATCTCGAGAAGGAAGAGAGATAGACGAAAAATAACGATTTTTTGGGGGTTGTACGATGGGGGAACTCCATTTGAGACGCCTAATACGATCCCATCAAAACATTCCTGAAATCTCACTTTCGTGGTCCTGGATGACCAAAATGTAAAAAGCTCCATATCTCGAGAAGGAAGAGAGATAGACGAAAAATAACGATTTTTTGGGGGTTGTACGATGGGGGAACTCCATTTGGGACGCCTAATACGATCCCATCAAAACATTCCTGAAATCTCACTTTCCTGGGTGACCAATATGTAAAAGGCTCCATATCTCGAGAACGAAGAGAGAAAGACGAAAAATAACGATTTTTTGGGGGTTGTACGATGGGGGAACTCCATTTGAGACGCCTAATACGATCCCATCAAAACATTCCTGAAATCTCACTTTCGTGGTCCTGGATGACCAAAATGTAAAAAGCTCCATATCTCGAGAAGGAAGAGAGATAGACGAAAAATAACGATTTTTTGGGGGTTGTACGATGGGGGAACTCCATTTGAGACGCTTAATACGATCCCATCAAAACATTCCTGAAATCTCACTTTCCTGGGTGACCAAAATGTAAAAAGCTCCATATCTCGAGAACGAAGCGAGATAGACGAAAAATAAAGATTTTTGGGGGGTTGTACGAAGGGGGAACTCCATTTGAGACGCCTAATACGATCCCATCAAAACATTCCTGAAATTTCACTTTCGTGGTCCTGGATGACCAAAATGTAAAAAGCTCCATATCTCGAGAAGGAAGAGAGATAGACGAAAAATAACGATTTTTTGGGGGTTGTACGATGGGGGAACTCCATTTGGGACGCCTAATACGATCCCATCAAAACATTCCTGAAATCTCACTTTCCTGGGTGACCAATATGTAAAAGGCTCCATATCTCGAGAACGAAGAGAGAAAGACGAAAAATAACGATTTTTTGGGGGTTGTACGATGGGGGAACTCCATTTGAGACGCCTAATACGATCCCATCAAAACATTCCTGAAATCTCTCTTTCGTGGTCCTGGATGACCAAAATGTAAAAAGCTCCATATCTCGAGAAGGAAGAGAGATAGACGAAAAATAACGATTTTTTGGGGGATGTACGATGGGGGAACTCCATTTGAGACGCTTAATACAATCCCATCAAAACATTCCTGAAATCTCACTTTCCTGGGTGACCAATATGTAAAAGGCTCCATATCTCGAGAACGAAGAGAGAAAGACGAAAAATAACGATTTTTTGGGGGTTGTACGATGGGGGAACTCCATTTGAGACGCTTAATACGATCCCATCAAAACATTCCTGAAATCTCACTTTCGTGGTCCTGGATGACCAAAATGTAAAAAGCTCCATATCTCGAGAAGGAAGAGAGATAGACGAAAAATAACGATTTTTTGGGGGATGTACGATGGGGGAACTCTATTTGAGACGCTTAATACGATCCCATCAAAACATTCCTGAAATCTCACTTTCCTGGGTGACCAAAATGTAAAATGCTCCATATCTCGAGAACGAAGCGAGATAGACGAAAAATAACGAATTTTTGCCAGCCATTTGAGACGCTTAATACGATCCCATCAAAACATTCCTGAAATCTCACTTTCCTGGGTGACCAAAATGTAAAATGCTCCATATCTCGAGAACGAAGAGAGATAGACGAAAAATAACGATTTTTTGGGGTTTGTAGGATGAGGAAACTCCATTTGAGACGCTTAATACGATCCCATCAAAACATTCCTGAAATCTCACTTTCCTGGTCCTGGATGACCAAAATGTAAAAAGCTCCATATCTCGAGAACGAAGAGAGAAAGACGAAAAATAACGATTTTTTGGGGGTTGTACGATGGGGGAACTCCATTTGAGACGCCTAATACGATTCCATCAAAACATTCCTGAAATCTCACTTTCGTGGTCCTGGGTGACCAAAATGTAAAATGCTCCATATCTCGAGAAGGAAGAGAGATAGACGAAAAATAACGATTTTTTGGGGGATGTACGATGGGGGAACTCCATTTGAGACGCTTAATACGATCCCATCAAAACATTCCTGAAATCTCACTTTCCTGGGTGACCAAAATGTAAAATGCTCCATATCTCGAGAACGAAGCGAGATAGACGAAAAATAACGAATTTTTGCCAGCCATTTGAGACGCTTAATACGATCCCATCAAAACATTCCTGAAATCTCACTTTCCTGGGTGACCAAAATGTAAAATGCTCCATATCTCGAGAAGGAAGAGAGATAGACGAAAAATAACGATTTTTTGGGGGTTGTACGATGGGGGAACTCCATTTGAGACGCCTAATACGATCCCATCAAAACATTCCTGAAATCTCACTTTCCTGGGTGACCAAAATGTAAAAGGCTCCATATCTCGAGAACGAAGAGAGAAAGACGAAAAATAACGATTTTTTGGGGGTTGTACGATGGGGGAACTCCATTTGAGACGCTTAATACGATCCCATCAAAACATTCCTGAAATCTCACTTTCCTGGTCCTGGATGACCAAAATGTAAAAAGCTCCATATCTCGAGAACGAAGCGAGATAGACGAAAAATAAAGATTTTTTGGGAGTTGTACGAAGGGGGAACTCCATTTGAGACGCTTAATACGATCCCATCAAAACATTCCTGAAATCTCACTTTCGTGGTCCTGGATGACCAAAATGTAAAAAGCTCCATATCTCGAGAAGGAAGAGAGATAGACGAAAAATAACGATTTTTTGGGGGTTGTACGATGGGGGAACTCCATTTGAGACGCTTAATACGATCCCATCAAAACATTCCTGAAATCTCACTTTCCTGGTCCTGGATGACCAAAATGTAAAAAGCTCCATATCTCGAGAACGAAGCGAGATAGACGAAAAATAAAGATTTTTTGGGGGTTGTACGAAGGGGGAACTCCATTTGAGACGCTTAATACGATCCCATCAAAACATTCCTGAAATCTCACTTTCCTGGTCTTGGATGACCAAAATGTAAAAAGCTCCATATCTCGAGAACGAAGAGAGAAAGACGAAAAATAACGATTTTTTGGGGGATGTATGTTGGGGGAACTCCATTTGAGACGCTTAATACGATCCCATCAAAACATTCCTGAATTCTCACTTTCCTGGTCCTGGATGACCAAAATGTAAAAAGCTCCATATCTCGAGAACGAAGAGAGAAAGACGAAAAATAACGATTTTTTGGGGGTTGTACGATGGGGGAACTCCATTTGAGACGCCTAATACGATTCCATCAAAACATTCCTGAAATCTCACTTTCGTGGTCCTGGGTGACCAAAATGTAAAATGCTCCATATCTCGAGAAGGAAGAGAGATAGACGAAAAATAACGATTTTTTGGGGGATGTACGATGGGGGAACTCCATTTGAGACGCTTAATACGATCCCATCAAAACATTCCTGAAATCTCACTTTCCTGGGTGACCAAAATGTAAAATGCTCCATATCTCGAGAACGAAGCGAGATAGACGAAAAATAACGAATTTTTGCCAGCCATTTGAGACGCTTAATACGATCCCATCAAAACATTCCTGAAATCTCACTTTCCTGGGTGACCAAAATGTAAAATGCTCCATATCTCGAGAACGAAGAGAGATAGACGAAAAATAACGAATTTTTGCCAGCCATTTGAGACGCTTAATACGATCCCATCAAAACATTCCTGAAATCTCACTTTCCTGGGTGACCAAAATGTAAAATGCTCCATATCTCGAGAAGGAAGAGAGATAGACGAAAAATAACGATTTTTTGGGGGTTGTACGATGGGGGAACTCCATTTGAGACGCCTAATACGATCCCATCAAAACATTCCTGAAATCTCACTTTCCTGGGTGACCAAAATGTAAAAGGCTCCATATCTCGAGAACGAAGAGAGAAAGACGAAAAATAACGATTTTTTGGGGGTTGTACGATGGGGGAACTCCATTTGAGACGCTTAATACGATCCCATCAAAACATTCCTGAAATCTCACTTTCCTGGTCCTGGATGACCAAAATGTAAAAAGCTCCATATCTCGAGAACGAAGCGAGATAGACGAAAAATAAAGATTTTTTGGGGGTTGTACGAAGGGGGAACTCCATTTGAGACGCTTAATACGATCCCATCAAAACATTCCTGAAATCTCACTTTCCTGGTCCTGGATGACCAAAATGTAAAAAGCTCCATATCTCGAGAAGGAAGAGAGATAGACGAAAAATAACGATTTTTTGGGGGTTGTACGATGGGGGAACCCCATTTGAGCCGCTTAATACGATCCCATCAAAACATTCCTGAAATCTCACTTTCCTGGGTGACCAAAATGTAAAATGCTCCATATCTCGAGAACGAAGCGAGATAGACGAAAAATAACGATTTTTTGCCAGCCATTTGAGACGCTTAATACGATCCCATCAAAACATTCCTGAAATCTCACTTTCCTGGGTGACCAAAATGTAAAATGCTCCATATCTCGAGAACGAAGCGAGATAGACGAAAAATAACGATTTTTTGCCAGCCATTTGAGACGCTTAATACGATCCCATCAAAACATTCCTGAAATCTCACTTTCCTGGGTGACCAAAATGTAAAATGCTCCATATCTCGAGAAGGAAGAGAGATAGACGAAAAATAACGATTTTTTGGGGGTTGTACGATGGGGGAACTCCATTTGAGACGCTTAATACGATCCCATCAAAACATTCCTGAAATCTCACTTTCCTGGGTGACCAAAATGTAAAATGCTCCATATCTCGAGAACGAAGAGAGATAGACGAAAAATAACGATTTTTTGCGGGTTGTACGATGGGGGAACTCCATTTGAGACGCTTAATACGATCCCATCAAAACATTCCTGAAATCTCACTTTCCTGGGTGACCAAAATGTAAAATGCTCCATATCTCGAGAAGGAAGAGAGATAGACGAAAAATAACGATTTTTTGGGGGTTGTACGATGGGGGAACTCCATTTGAGACGCTTAATACGATCCCATCAAAACATTCCTGAAATCTCACTTTCCTGGGTGACCAAAATGTAAAATGCTCCATATCTCGAGAACGAAGCGAGATAGACGAAAAATAACGATTTTTTGCCAGCCATTTGAGACGCTTAATACGATCCCATCAAAACATTCCTGAAATCTCACTTTCCTGGGTGACCAAAATGTAAAATGCTCCATATCTCGAGAACGAAGCGAGATAGACGAAAAATAACGATTTTTTGCCAGCCATTTGAGACGCTTAATACGATCCCATCAAAACATTCCTGAAATCTCACTTTCCTGGGTGACCAAAATGTAAAATGCTCCATATCTCGAGAACGAAGCGAGATAGACGAAAAATAACGATTTTTTGCCAGCCATTTGAGCCGCTTAATACGATCCCATCAAAACATTCCTGAAATCTCACTTTCCTGGGTGACCAAAATGTAAAATGCTCCATATCTCGAGAACGAAGCGAGATAGACGAAAAATAACGATTTTTTGCCAGCCATTTGAGACGCTTAATACGATCCCATCAAAACATTCCTGAAATCTCACTTTCCTGGGTGTCAATATGACTTTTAAAAGAGAAAGTTGAATCCAGCATTATACCAAGGTCTTTAATTTTATCAACAAGCGAGAGTATGTTTGAATCAATTTGGTAAGGAAAATTAATGTACGTATGAGTCCTATAAAAAGAAATAACGTTACATTTTCTTATGTTTAGTTTTAAACAACTTGAGTTGCACCACTCGGATATTAGATTAATATCTGATTGTAGAAGGGAGCAATCATCAATAGTTTTTATTTTGAGAAATAGTTTCATGTCATCAGCATAGAGAAGGCAATGTGAACATTTTAAAACAGAAGCAATATCATTAATGAAAATATTAAAGAGCAGTGGGCCCAAATGACTTCCCTGAGGAACACCAGAAATACAATTAATAGATTTTGATAAAGAATTATTGATCAAAACTTTTTGAGATCTACCAGTTAAATAAGATGAGATCCAATTTAAAAATGATGAATGGAAGCCAAATAGTTTCAGTTTACGAATTAAGCTACAATGGTTACCCGAATCAAAAGCTTTGCTGAAGTCGGTGTAGACTACATCAATTTGACTTTTATTCTCAATGTTTTTAATGACATACGATGAAAAAAGGGACATGTTTGTTGTTGTAGAGCGCCCAGAGATGAAACCGTGCTGAAATTCTGAAATGGACTCACGGGTTAAGAACTCTAATTTAGTTTTCACAATGCTTTCGAATAGTTTAGGGATTGACGATAATTTCGAAATGCCTCTGTAATTATCTATCAAATTCTTAGAGCCAGATTTATGAATTGGAATGAGATATGATATTTTCCATTCATTTAGAAAGATACCTTCGGAGAGCGAATTGTTGAATATGCAGAGCAAAGGATAACATAGTGTGCTGGCGCAGTTCTTTAAAAATAACGCTGGTATCCCGTCAGCACCAGGTTTAGATTTAGGTTTCAGTGACTGGAATTCTAAAAGAACTTCCTCAAGACTTAAGTGCAAAGCGCCAATATCAACCTTACTTGGAATATTGGGGAGGCAAGACTTGTTTAAGCTATCTGAATCCGAATATATGGATTGGAAAAATTCCGCGAATAAATCTAAGATAGAAATAATATTCGAAGCCTCTGAGTTTTTATAAGACATATTCTTAGGATATCCAGAAGATTTTCTCTTTTCATTTACAACTGCCCAAAACGAGCTGCTATTAGATTTGATATTGCTTTCAATACTCATGATATAGCACCTGTGAAGGAATTTATTTAGAATTGAAAATTCTTTACGTAATTTGCTAAATTTAGCATAATCTAAATCATTATTAGAGCTCTTATATTTATTAAAAGCTTTACGTTTTACATTTTTGAGATTTGTTAAGTGATCATTATACCAGTGATCATTTTACTACAAATTATAGTAATCGTTGACTATTTTATAATTACCTGATGTTTTCTTTTTAATTCAACTATTCAGTAGTCTATGTTACTAATAACATAGTTATTTTCAACTATTTGATAATTACTTGATATTTTCCCTTTAAACTTACTATACAATTATAGTTAATGTTACTAATAACATAGTTATTTTCAACTATTTGATAATTACTTGATATTTTCCTTTTAAACTTACTATACAATAGTTAATGTTAGTAATAACATAGTTATTTTTAACTATTTTATCGTCACTTGATGTTTTCATTTAAAATCAACTATACAATAGTCAATGTTACCAATAGCATAGTTACATTTAACTCTTTTATAGTCACTTGATGTTTTCCCTCTAAATCAACTATACAATAGTCAATGTTACTAGAATCAAGTTGTTGTTGACTATTTCAAAAGTCAATCAATGTTTTTCCCAGAATTAACTAAAAAATACTCAATATGATTAATGAAAATAGTTAAAAGTGCGACTATTGTCAGATTGTCACTTATTTTCTTTTTGAAATCATCTTTTGATAGCCACTTTTAAGTACTTGATTCGTAACCTGTATAGTTCATATATATTTCCTTAAATATACTTACTCATGGAAGCTTTGTAGTTTGGAATTCTAGGGTTAACCTAATCCAGAAAAACATAACCTCAACTTTTCTGAAAATTTCTTCAACAACAAAAAATTTATTTCTTTTTATCATTTTATTTTCCACTTTCTTTTTACATGTATGTATATAAAATTTATATAATTTAATTAGAAATACTTAAGTCTAATCAATGTTTTCTTCGACACAAGATGAATGTGAAGTGGTGGGGCATTTATTTCATTAAACTTTCAAATAAAAGGACTTTTGTGCTCAGCTCCAAGTTCATATGCCTCAAAATGTTCATCGAAACTCTTTTCTTGCAATTTAAAGCAAACAAAATAAATTTTTCAAATCAACTACAACTAAATTTATTCTGAAAAAAACTTAAACTTGGGTCGGCAACGGCCAAATAATAACCTTTCTTATAATGTGTTCCATTAATATTTATTGTATTGGAAACATATACATGATTACTAAATGAAAGTGGAATATTACAATTTAGTAAGTAACTAAAGGTAAGATCTTCTTTTATAAGTATTTTATTAAAATGAGAAAAATCTATTCTGTCATCAAAACCTTTTTCTTGAAGTAATCTAAATGAGTTTGCTATTTGAAATTTAATCGCAAGCGACCATGAAATATTTATGCGACTATTAGTATTATAAGCATATTGCTTTAAGGACCTATGTTTTGCTTCGAATCTACAACAGCTTAAAAACTTTGGAGGACCGCTTTGCTCAACAATAGTTGCATAATGAACTAAAAAATGATGTTTGGGTTTTAATGTTTCATGAAAAATACTAATATACATTTCATTGAGACTAGCGACTGAACTACGAATTAAATTAATTTTATCTGAGTTAAATGATGGATGCAAAAGAAGATCGATTAACTTTATCATTTTTAATGTAAACGTCCAAACATCACAATTATTAGGTACTAAGTCCCCTACCAAAAGAGTAAAATGATGATAAAAACACCACATTTCTCTAGCGGACATGTTTAGATAGTTGTTCTTTAAATGGCTTAGCTGAATAGTTGTTGGACAATATCCAATCTCGCTTTCACCGTAGTCAAACATGTTGAAATATGTATAATAGTCTCAGTGCACCGTTCGAAATGAGACAGTTTTCGGATTAGCTTTTAATGATGCATATAGAAATGGAGTTTTAAGTAGAGATGAATGGTGTATGGACAGCGGAGCAACGTCTCATATGTGCTGCAATAGGAATCTTTTTACTACTTTAGTAGATGCTCCAACAATATCTGTAGAACTTGCAACAGATGTATGTGTTTCATCAGGTGGTGTAGGAACAATTCAAATAAGCACTCAAGATAGCCTAATTACGCTTAAAGATGTTTTTTATGTTCCGGAATTGAGGGGAAATTTCATTTCGGTTAGCAAGATTACATCGAGTGGACACTTTGTAGAATTTAGCAGAGACTTTGGAGTTGTAAGAGATATTCATAGCAACGTGGTTCTCAGATCTAAAATCCGTCAAAATTTATATGTCGTTTGTCTTCGACGACAAGAATCAGCATTGAGCTTAGCATCAAATAAATTGAATTCTAATTCTGTTATAAAATGGCATGAGAGGTTCGGACATTTGAATGTTGGTAGTTTACAAAAGCTTTCGAAGGAAAATATGGTAGTTGGGCTTAAGCTCGCCAGTGAAAACAATTTAGAGTGTTTAGTATGTGCTAAAGGCAAAATAAAGGAGCTGCCATTCCCCAAGCATTCTCTAAGCCGAAGTAAAGGGTTACTTGATTTGGTCCACACTGATATATGTGGGCCGATGAGGACAGCTTCAGCTGGGGGTGGTCGTTATTTTGTAAGTTTCATCGACGATAAGTCTCGTAAAGTACACATCTATATAATGAAAAGAAGAAGTGAGGTGCTTGGAATCTTTCAACAGTTTAAAAAAGAAGTTGAACTAGAGACTGGCCGAGCAATCAAAATAATCCGAAGCGATAATGGTGCGGAATATGTTTCCAGTCAATTCACTGATTTTTTAAAGGATAACGGCATTAAAAGACAGTTAACAGTAGCTCACACACCACAGCAAAACGGGGTGGCAGAACGGGCCAACCGTACCCTTGTTGAAATGGCAAGGTGCCTGCTTATAGGATCATCTCTTCCGGAATCGTTATGGGCTGAGGCGGTTAGCACTGCTGCTTATTTAAGAAATCGGTGTCCCACTAAAATTTTGAACACTATGACACCATATGAGGTGTGGTATGGCGCAAAACCTTCAGTGAGCCACTTTCGTATATTTGGTTCAAAGGCAGTAGCTTTAGTGAAGCAACCAGGCAAGTCAAAGTTCGAGCCCAAGGGTAAGGAATATACATTTGTTGGGTATTCCGATGAAGCAAAAGCATATAGGTTGCTGGACAGGACTTCAGGAAAAATTATTAAGAGTCGCGATGTCGAATTTTTTGAAAATGATAAGGAACTAAGTAATAATATATATGACTTCTTGAACCCTAATTTAGAGCCAATTACCGAAGATGTTGCAGGCCCAGATGAAGAAACCAGCTTGAAGAAGGAGAATAAGAAAGATGAAAGCTTTGATATTCCAGTTCCATCATGTAATCCTCAAGAGATGAGAAATCTTCCAGGTCGACCGAGAATTTTAAGAACTGGGAAAGTCGGCCGCCCAGCAAAACAATACAACCAGCAAAGAATTAGTCTCGTCGAAGAAAATATAACCATTCCCTCTACTTATGCTGAAGCTTTAAATCATCCAAAACATGAGCAATGGAAGAAAGCAATGAAAGAAGAGTTTGATGCACTGTCTTTGATGGGTACTTGGGAACTAGTCGACCCACCCGGAAACTGTCAAGTAATTGGATGCAGATGGGTGTTCAATCTAAAGAGAAAAACGGATGGATCAATTGAACGCTATAAATGCCGTCTTGTTGCAAAAGGCTGCTCGCAAAAATATATGATTAATTATTATGAGACATTTGCTCCTGCTGTTCGCTACTCAACAATTCGTATTATTATTTCCATGGCCGCACAATTCGATCTTCATTTGCATCATGTTGATGTCACGACAGCCTACTTATATGGGGACTTGAACGAAACCGTTTTCATGTATCAACCCGAAGGATTTGTTGATCAGCAACATCCTAATCAAGTTTGTCGACTACGCAAATCTCTGTACGGCCTTAAACAAGCCGGCAGGGAATGGAATAAGAAACTTAATGAGACTATGCAAAAACTTGATTTTCGTCGAACTAGTGGAGACACTTGTGTCTACATAAGATATAAAGGGGCTTCCATATGCATTGTAGGGATATATGTGGATGACATGATCATAGCAGCGTCAAGCGAAGATGACTTAAGAAACTTCAAATCTCAGATAAGTTCTGATTTTGAGATTGTCGATAAAGGCGAATTAAGTTATTACCTCGGTATTCAAGTGGAAAGACGTGAGGGAGTTATTGAAATCCACCAGAATAAATACATACAAGAACTTTCTTCGAAGTTCAACTTACTTGAATGCAAGCCACGTTACACTCCTTTGGAGCCTAAAATTGTTTTAAAAAGGAGTATTTCTGGAAATGGAGCTAGAGTAGATTCCACCACATATCAATCGTTGATAGGAGCACTCCTTTATATTGCAATTTCAACGCGTCCAGACATTATGTTTTCGGTATGCAAGCTCTCACAATTCAATGTTGAGCCTTGTACAGATCACTTCGTAGCTGCGAAACATCTCCTAAGGTATCTCAAAACAACTAGTAACGCACGACTAACATATGGAAAAGCATCCACTAGTGTAACTGGATACGTAGATGCAGATTGGGCCGGAAACGTGGACGATCGTCGATCATATACCGGTTTTGTATTTATGATGGGAGGTGGTGCAGTATCTTGGGAGTCGAAAAAACAAAATTCGGTCGCTCTGAGTAGTACAGAATCAGAGTATATGGCTCTCTCGCAGGCATCTAAAGAAGCATCATATCTTCGAAACCTTCTAAATGAATTTAAATATGAAAAGGTATCACATACAAAAATTTTAATCCATTCTGATAATCTAGGTGCTCAGCAGCTAGTGAAAAATCCAGTTTTTCATCCCCGAAGTAAACATATTGATGTTCGGTATCACTTTGTGCGTGAACTTTATAAGGATGGCATCATTGACCTAAGGTTTATCCCAACATCCGAGATGATAGCTGATGTCTTAACCAAAAATCTGACCAGACCAAAACACGAAAAGCTTTCAAGTTTAATGGGAATTAATTTTTATTTTACAAAAAATCAATAATTTTCATTTTTCAATTGAAAGAAATTAATTGTAATTACTAACTTTGTTTATTTTTAAAGTGAATTTTTTTTTATTTGATTTAAAAAGGATTGCATTGAGGGGGACTGTTGAAATATGTATAATAGCTTTTGTACACCACTGTATGTTGAATTTCTCTTATGTACTTACTATACATTTTCTTCCCAATGCAAATCAATTATCCAATGTACTATGTATACGAATCACTCCTAGTTTGCCTTTTGTCAAATAAAGTTCAGTTGTTGCTAAGTCGTTTATCTTGTTCTTGATCTTTAACTCTAACATGTTCAATGAAAAAGAACTATTCAATGGAGATTTCTTCGGGATGGTGGAGGAAAACTTAACAGTTTTAAATGAAAGCAGGTCTTCTGTACAAAATGATGTGGAAACATTGCATTCACTATATTGTGAAGAAATAATACCAATTGAGACGCCAAACAGTTCCCCATGCAGAATTACAGAGACCGTTATCGCTGCAACATCTTAAACATAAGTGACCACAATTTACAGAATTATAACTTTGATACTGAAGATAATTATAGCTAATCTTTTCACCCAAAATATTTGATTATCTCAGCCGGTGGTTGAAGATTTCCAAAACTATCGAAATATTCTATTTTAGACCCCTTTTTGCAATACGCTACCCAATGTGTTCCACTACCATTTGAAGAATCAAGATTGACAACTCCACACTCATTTTTGAATGGTTTACCTTGGGGTAAACTGTCACGCATAAAAACACCTCGAAAATGAGGAATCCATTTCGATGCAAAATTCCACAAATCCAATTCATTAAGTGGTCTATTGGGTAGCGAACTTACTGGTTTTTTGGCATGGTTCTTAAATATAGACCTAGACCCTTTCTATATGGTTTAAGATGTAGACCATGGCCAATCGAAACAGCTTCAATTCTCTGATTATGACGTTTTTTCTCTTCTAGATCTTTTCTGGCAATATTGATATCATTTACAGCTTTTGCTACACTAGCAGCTCCTCCACTCAGAGCTCCGAGAGCTGACAGTCCAGCAAACAATGGAACAAGAAATGGAATTACACCTCCAATTTTCGGTAATGATATAACTCTGGGTGTCTTTATGTTATCCCTGTTCTTCTTGATTGTTTTATTGACAGCAGATAGTGCTACTTTGACAGCTTTTTCAAGGCTATGAGGTTTTTTCTTTGAAGGAGTTTCCTTACATCTTTAATAGCAGTACCAAGTGTAATTGTTCTATTTTTTGTTTTTTATTTGTTTTACTTCGTGAACTACCCATACCTAATTTCAGTTTAGACTTCATAAGACCAGTAACTAATAATGCATTTGCTCGTTCTGCTATATTAGCGTCTTTTGAAACAGCTCTTTCCCAGGCTTTTTCAGATAAAATTTTATCCGCTATATGTCGTTCGTCTGTGTTTTTGAATTTAGAATACGAAATATCGTGTTGTTTGCAAGCCTGATCGAGTAAATTAACTCCGGGGTCTCCTCGGGCTAGGCGAACAATATGAGACTTCATATATATATATAATCTACTCATTTATAGTATTTTTATTTAGTTTTTATTATCATGCGTTTCATTAAACAACATCATCTTCTACCAATAAAAAATATGGACTTAGTTCAAAGCACGGAATCGAAGAGGAAGAAGCATGGGATACTATTACCTGATAGTATAAGAGGTTTAATTACTGGGCCATCGAATTGTGGGAAAACCAATGTCATGATGAGCCTAATACTACAACCAAATGGTTTAAAGTTTGAAAACATTTATATCTACTCAAAGTCTCTGCATCAACCCAAGTATGAGTTTCTACGGCAGGTTATTAAACCAATCAAGTCTATGGGGTTCTACACATTTTCAAATAATTGTGATGTTATACCTCCTGAAGAAGCTAAACAAGACTCTGTGTTTATTTTTGATGATATTGCATGTGAAAAGCAGAATGTAGTTCGAAACTACTTCAGCATGGGTCACCATCATCATATTGATTGTTTTTATTTGTGCCAAACTTACACAAAAATTCCGAAACATTTAATACGAGATAATGCAAATTTTCTAATCATTTTTAAACAAGATGATATGAACCTAAAACATATATAAATGATCATGTCAATTCTGATATGTCATATCAAGTATTTCAAAGAGCTTGTAACGAGTGCTGGCAAGCAAAATATGGATTTTTTGGTGATTGACAAGGACAATCCTTATAATAGGGGTCGTTATAGAAGGGGTTTTGACGACTTCATAATGCTATAAAAACCACCCACCAACACTCATCTACTGCATTCGTATCGTTAGGCCGCAACAGAGTGGAACAGGTGCGAACAGTAATCGGATTGAAGCAGTTGGTTAGCTGTTGATCATCGGATTGAATTATAATAAAGAAATCAATATGATGTTAGCTGTTGATCATCAGATTGAATTATAATAAAGAAATCAATATGATGCATTTAAATAAGGAAGTAACAAAAGAACTTATTAAAACTACCAATGCTCTTAGAAAAAATACAAGGCCTTAAGAAATGGAAAAGAAATGAAATAAAACGAAACACAATTACAACAAAATAATTTTTTTTTTATTTCTTTCTTTTAAAATACAATTGTATTTGTATTTACTTCATTTTTATTATAAAGGCCATAAGCTCGTTTGGCGCCTCCTCGGCCACGCTCCAGTTCTTCCGGACGAGCTCCTCCGTTAACGTCATTGAAATGTGAGCTATCACCCGATAGCTCTGTAGGGAATGGTCCGTTTTATCTAATGCGCTTCGAATCACGGCTACCAACTCGGGGTACTCCCAGCAAGACGCATCTACTAACGTCAAAAATTTATTTATAGTTTGAACGAACATTTTCTTATAGATTACTTTGGTTACTATTCATTTTTCCACCGTGAAGAGCTTATTTATACCTAAAAATATTCTTTAAGAAAACCACAGGATATCAAGCAAAAAAAAAAAAAAAAATAAAAAATAGATTAGGCCATTAGACAAGACTAAACACATTCTATGAATTCTTGTGGTAAATAAACACATGTCTATTTTTGGAAAGTCTATCGTTCTAGAGTATAAAAGAGGTATTTTTCCTTGAAAGAAAATATTCTTTAAGAAAACCACAAGATATCAAACATAAAAATAAAAAAAAAAAAATAGATTAGGCCTTTAGACAAGACTAAACACATTCTATGAATTCTTGTGGTAAATAAACACATGTCATATTTTTGGAAAGTCTATCGTTCTAGAGTATAAAAGAGGTGTTTTTCCTTGAAAGAAAATATTCTTTAAGAAAAACCGCCACATGTTGCATAAGACAATTAGTAAGCCTATCATATCAGAAATCATACAAACACAAACTCGTTTTCTTTAAACATTTATTATATGTGTATAGTCTTCATACAAGTGCACAAAACCATACTTTACAATATTAATATTATCAGTAGATGATAATGAAAATGTGCCTACTTTAGGCCAATGACTGCTCCTTTGTTTGGTCCATTTTATAGTTGGAAACACAAGCTTCAATGATCTCTTCATCTTTCGTATCCATGCAGAGAGGCGTTGTTTTTTTTCGATTTTTTTTAGTTTTAACTGAAGTTGGTGTTGTAGTGATAATGGTATCATTGATTTTGTAGATTTTTTTCGTTTTAACAAACTTTGGTGTTGCAGCGATAACGGTCTCTGTAATTCTGCATGGGGAACTGTTTGGCGTCTCAATTGGTATTATTTCATCACAATATAGTGAATGCAATGTTTCCACATCATTTTGTACAGAAGACCTGCTTTCATTTAAAACTGTTAAGTTTTCCTCCACCATCCCGAAGAAATCTCCATTGAATAGTTCTTTTTCATTGAACAATTCTCCGGAATAGATTGTGTCGTAGCACTCTTCAAAACTTAACATCTCCTCAATTTTGGAGGGATCCATATTGTCTGAACTTTTAGGTTACTATTCATTTTCCACTGTGAACAGCTTATTTATACCCAAAAAAATATTCTTTAAGAAAACCACAAGATATCAAACATAAAAATAAAAAATGGATTAGGCGTTTAGACTAGACTAAATACATAGATACTGTTACAAAAAATATGTGGATGAAAAACTTGAAATTCTTAGACGATATATATTCAAACGGAAATTGAAAAAATTGAAAATTATTTATTTCAAAACAAAATCCAATTCAAATAAATAAATCAAAACTAATGATGTTTTCTTTTAACATAAATAGTAATTTTTCTTTTATTGCTTGAACGTTATTATTCTTGAAAAATATTCACTTTTAACGGATTGGAAATAGTGTTTTTATTTTTGTTACGTTTATAGTAGGTATTTAAACAATATTCTTGGAAAAGTTTCACTTTTAGCGAACTAAATAACTGAGAAATAATGTTTTTTAATTATGTTTTGTTTATAATAAGTAAACAATCTTATGATTATATAATAGACTACCCGATTGTTGCTTATCCATAAATATTTCACAAAGAACTAACCGAAAGACGTCATACATCAAGTTTTTATAAGAAAATTAATTATCAGTGTTAACCACATTAGTAAGAAAAATTGTGCTACAATATAAAAAAAGTAGTATTATATAGTACATAATGTAGCATAGCGTAGAATAGATATAGAACTATTAAGGAAAAAGCGTACTAGATTGTATTAAATGCTTGATACTCCTTTTTAAACATTCACAAAACACCTAAAAACATCTGGTATTGGCAACTCTAAGCTATTACAAACTAATAAAGGTATATGTATTGCACATAAACACCAACACATATATTAAAAATCTAGTCTCACAGACTAATAATCATCTAAATCTAAATTTTTAACTACCAGCAGCACCCTCACAATACTTTTCAAACGTAAAATTAATATACATATATATATGTGTATAACATGATATAACATGAATTCGTCATCATGATTGCAATTCCCTACTATAAATTGTATTGTATGTATATATCTATAAATAAACATACAAAAATACCTACATACATACGTCTCCCTACGAAAATAAAATTATAAACAACTAAAACACAATTAGAACATTCAAAATTCAATGTCAAGCGATTAGAGCTTTCACATATCCATCAAAGTTATAAGAACCTCTTAACCGCAATTGGAGCAATCTTAACCGCAATTGGAACATCCAACTGATAATCAAAACAAAACAGCTGTCAGCGCTGGTAACCCTAAAAGTAGCTATATTGCCTTTACTCTCCATCTCCATACAAATAAAACAAAACAGCTGTCAGCGTTGGTAACCCTAAAAGTAGCTAGATTGCCTTTACTCTCCATACAAATGTTAGAACAATGCCTTGGGCGGTTGGGTGGTTCCAGACTCCCCCAAAACACACTACTCACTTACAACAAATTTGGACATTAGGGCGTCAGTGGTGGCTTGAATATTGACTTCTAATGCTTCAAGAGTTGCTGGTTTGACGGCATCAGACAATGACTTAACAATTCCTCATAAAAAGTTATCGAGAGACGTTAACGATGGGGCTAACAAGGCCTCTTCTGGAAATAAAGTTGTTCGCAAATTAGTTTAGTAATAAATTGATGATATGCTGTAAGGCAAGTTGCACCGATTCGACGTATTCAAACAAAATGTCATCGATATTTAGCTTATTAGTTTTTTGGAAAAAAAATCAGTGCTCGATAGCGTTTGCGGTTCACTGAAATGGCAGCTTCTTTCTCATTTCGAAAGAAATAAGGTCCGATGATGGTGTAAACCGCACCAAGCTCGAAAACGATCGTTGAATTTTATCCAGGGTTGACCCAGGTTTCCTTGACAACCCTATGATTTGTCAAAAAAAACCTGGGTTTTCCAGTCCTCAAAAAACCTTAGACCACAAAATTACCGCACATCCCTGTCATTTGAATAACAATATGTACATGCCAAACAGCCCACAACTCGCCACAGCAAAAACCTAGGGTGAGTTCAGGTCAACCTCAAAAGACACTCAGTTTGACATTCATGAGGAGTTTAGGTTTTGCAAAAAACCCTTTGTGGCGACCACAGAACGACCTCAGGGCTGCTCGAATTGGTTGCTCACTAGACCAATTGCAGTTATGTTCAGAGTAAACTAAACTATGTGATTTGGGGAGCAGATTTTTTTCCAAGTAAATTTCCACAACGTTTAACTGGCATTAATCGATTCGTGATGAATTAACAAATCTTACTTAACAGAAATGTTACACAGTTTGACATTTTCAATTATCAAACCAGAAACATCAACTATCGAAACTTCTCATGAAAAACCCCTTATA
Organism: Melanostoma scalare; assembly: GCA_949752695.1. Lineage (NCBI taxonomy): Eukaryota > Metazoa > Arthropoda > Insecta > Diptera > Syrphidae > Melanostoma > Melanostoma scalare. The sequence goes on along the minus strand of OX456984.1, from coordinate 178,130,334 downwards.
AATTTCTTTCTGTTCTGCGTGCACATCAAAAGATCATATGAATACCAATCAACCCTTTTTGCGGGAATCGTACACTTAATTGCTTCACATCAATGATCCACTTGTGGGGTAAGCCGCGTTGACCTCAGATGGCTCCACCGCCAGCAAAGAATGGTTGTTGCTCTGTACTTAATCCTTCAAACCGGAACTCAAGGACTGTAATAAAGAGCATACGTCTTAAGATGCATCCTTGGCTAAGTACTGTAACTTGGAGTACTTTAGTGACTTGACTTCAGCTGGAAATCCAAACTCTATTGTACTACATGTACGGATGATCAAGGATATGTATTAAATATCCTTGATCATTCGTACATAGGGCTCTGTTAAGTATCGCTGCAGTCTATTGAATACTTTTTAAAAGTTGATTAGCACAACATGCAAATTTTCTATGGAATCAGTATGACCATAAAGTAAGACAAAGAATACTGTTGTGTCCAAAAGGAAGCAAAAACTTTTGGTCTTGTATTAAGAACATTCAGAACTCATCCACGTCATCGGTCCCAAGGCTCGTTTTCAATGACTCCCCATATGTCAGCTCCATCGACAATGCCAATTTGCTGGCAGCTCAATTTGCTGTTAACTCGAGACTTGCTGATAGCTTATGCCGTTTTCGTTTGGGATACTCTTTTTGCTGTCAAAAATTACCCTCAGAGCAAGTTTTGTTACTCTAGAAATTTCTCTCTCTCTCTCTCTCTCTCTCTCTCTCTCTCTCTCTCTCTCTCTCTCTCTCTCTCTCTCTCTCTCTCTCTCTCTCTCTCTCTCTCTCTCTCTCTCTCTCTCTCTCTCTCTCTCTCTCTCTCTCTCATTTATCGCTTTTTTCACAATTAATGCTGTACTGAAATAGTCAGTTGCATTCCTCCCTTGAAACAGGCTGCATTCCTCCCTTGAAACAGGCTGCATTCCTCCTTTGTAGAAGCAATGAAGGGACCTAGTTGGGAAGATGCTTTCACTTTCACCTTCAATAACTGATTGAGCTAGCTTAAGAAAATTGGCATCTTCTTTTCTCGAATTTGAAATAAAATAAAGTTCTGAATTTCATTCAGAACTGTTATTGGCATCTGGAGGCATGTCACACCTAATTTGTCCCTTTCTATGTTTTGACGAGTTCGAGCGATTCAACGAAGGCTCGAGTGAAGTGATGCGGTATAATCCTTTCATTACTTTATTGAAGATAACACAAACTATTTCTTTGAGTCGAATTTCTTACAATTTTTGCGTTACCAGACATAAATCAGAGAGCGAATGCATTATGTGGAGCAAATTGAATTCTATACATTTGGACTTTGGAACAACTTTAACTCTTTACATTGCGTAGCTAGTCAACGTTTGGTCGGTGACTAACTCTCATCATAAGCTCCGAGCCGTTTAACAGCGCTCAACTCAACCGAGCAAAAACCTAGGGTGAGTAGAAGGCAAACCCAGGGAAACATTAGGGCTCAAAAAACATTCAGCTTGACATTCAGGGCGAGTTTAGGGCTTTCAAAAAATGATTTGTGGCGACCCCAGGGCTTCAACGAATGAACCTATAACATAACGAGGTGGGATCACGGTGTTTGACAATTAATAAATAAATAGGGTAGCGCAACAGAGCGAGGAGCCCCTGGGCCTAGCGCATTTCTCACAACCATGCCTTGTTAGGGAATGGAGGGACCTACAATTTTCTGCCGGTTCCGAACGGTTAATCGAGAAAACGCTTTTTATGGCAATAAATTTAGTAACGGAGGACTTGCCGATTCCTTGCGAAAAGCGATACACGTGGAAAAACATTTTTGCCACACGAACCAGACAAGCTAACCATCACCCCAAGGGTACCACAAAGTCTACTATCGCCTTACTGAATTCTTTTTGAGTTCAATTTTGCTATCAGGATTAAAGTGCAATCGTTTTTGTAGCTTACTAAACTCACTTATGTTATGTAGTTGTACTCCTTGCACTTTAACTCTTAAGTTTGATGGGTCTTTTTGAACCATAAGTGTGGCTTATTTGAGTCTGCCTAAAGCATTAAATATTTTTCTATATTTGCATACCTCTTAATTCTTTTGTTGATTAATTTTTATTTTTACTTGACAGGTGCTCGTCGTGATGCTGATGGTTATCTCTGGATTACCGGTCGTGTCGATGACATGTTAAACGTTTCCGGTCATCTGATGTCAACAGCAGAAGTTGAATCAGTTCTCACCGAGCACAAAAGAGTTTCCGAAGCAGCTGTTGTCTCCCGACCACATCCTGTCAAAGGTGAATGCCTTTATTGTTTCATAACACCCAATTCGAATGAAACCTTTGACAAGAAGCTCGTTGACGAATTGAAAAAACTAGTACGCGAACGCATCGGTGCATTTGCTCAACCTGATGTCGTTCAACATGCTCCTGGCCTACCTAAAACGCGTTCTGGCAAAATTGTCCGAAGAGTGTTACGAAAAATCGCTGTCAACGATCGAGAACTTGGTGATACCTCAACTTTGGCCGATGAAAGTATTGTGGAACAACTCTTCAGCAATCGACCCCAAGAGGCTAAGTAAACTTAAAGCAAAACAAGCATTTTTGTCGAAAGCTTAGTGCATCCACACACCAGAAGCTAGTCCAACACTAGGCAAACATAGAACAAAACGTATATATTTTTCTCTCCTTACCTCCGTCACTACATTCTGTGCTGTTTAGAAGAACAGCAAAAAAAATAACAACAGATCAGCAAAGCTGATCAATCCAAAATCCAAGCTGTTATACAAATTCTAACAAAAATATCTATACACTATTAGAAAATACATTTATACATACAAAACATTTTTGTAATTTTTGTTTTTCCTTTCGATGCGATTAAATTGATTTTGCTGTTATATTCATTTTAATTAGTTTAGATAATTTTTAGTTTTAGTTTAGTTTAGTTTAAGTACAATTTTTTTGTAAACGATATTATTATTATTTATAGCACACTATTGTTGAATGTCTTTTTATGCATATCTAAATAAATATGTGTATTTGTATTCACCGTTTTTTATTGGTTTTTCTTTTTGTGTTTTCCTAAATTTGAAGCAGAGATAGTTACATTCGTTATAGTTTGTAGATTAAATTATTTATTGAGTTGATTTATTTTAAAACTAAATGTATGTAGTTCATTGTTGTTGAAAATATTACATTAAATATTCAATGAGTTGTAGTTTTTTATTTCCACACAAATCTCTTTAGTAGTGTGTATGCATTTGCTTCTTTTTAAAGTAAGTTGATCGTTTGTAGATACAGACACGTAGCGGAGATATAGAAGTGTTGATTAAGTCTAAAGTTAATATTCTTAGTTAAACTTATGTTTAATGAAATTCTTTCATTCAACACAGGACCTCGATGAGGAATCTTACTTGGATACAGACTTATTTCAAAAATATTTATTTTAACAAGAATAATTCCAAAAATGTCCACTCGTGCGTTCACTTTGAATAAAATGCCGCAACTTTACTCATAAAATAATTAAAGCCAAAATTCACTGGTCAACATAAAGTGTAAGACTTCAGCACGTGAAAGAGAGAAGAGAGGTTTTGCCTTTGTAGCCTATCCTGTAAAATGAAAAAGTCTTGAACCAACTGTAAAGCTATGCTTAATGGTTTCATATGCGATTAACTCCGTTTTTTTAAGAAACCTAAAGTCGCCCTGAATGTCAAACAGAGTGTTTTTAGAGCCCTAGGGTTGACCTGGGTTAGTTCTCAACTTGCCTCAACTCAACTTTGCTCTGGCGAGTTGAGGGCTGTCAAATGGCGTGTATTTTTATTCAAATGACAGCGATGTGTGGTTATTTTGTGGCTAAGCGTTTTTTGAGGATTGGAAAATCCCGGTTTTTTTGACAGCTCATGGTTGTCAAGAAAACCTGGTTCAACCCTGGGTAAGGTTCAATGAACGAACCCATTATACACCTATGAATGCTCACAAAAGAATGGAGTAAGTAAACACATTTTTGAAGCTCAGGTTTTAAAAAAAAAACCTCAAAGACCAGTTTTGTGACGGGACTTCATTCTTCAAACAAAAAAGTAATGTTTATCCTAATGTAGATGGTAAAATCGTTCACTAGCTGTAATTGACCAGCCATACTGCGTTCTACCAGAGAATTACTTGTACAAACGGGTCAACCATGGAAGAACGAAACATTTATGCAACTACATTTGCAGGTTTTTGAACCTGCGCAGTTGACCGGAGCCATACGAAATATGACGAAAAAACTTACACTTTTTGTGAAAAAGCTCAGCTGTTACGAATTTGTCTCCGACTTTTTTTACATACCCGAGTTGTGTTAAAGTGAGATCAAGTGCTTTATTTGTGGAATTTCTGAGAGCTTCTCCGCTCCGAACGGTTACATTTCAAGGGCAGAATGTTTCATTGCTATAGGCCCCATTGCTAAATGACGAGTAGATCTACTCTAATCGCTTTTTGCTCAAGAATGGAGCTACAGTTAACACTGTAACTTAAAAGACGTTATACCTAGAGCATTTCAAGTTTCAATTATACCGGACAGTGACATTGAAGATCCTAAAAACGATCAATATTAACAGAAGTTCCTTCAAGTAATTTTGTCAAGTAACAATGTTCGTCTGTATGGCGCTTAAGAAAGAACTGTGCCTTTATGTTTATAAAGACTTTATGATTTTGCTTGCAACCATAAAGTTGGTAAAGTATATAGGTTTTCAATTAACACATTAAAAAAAGCTTTTGGACACGATTCCTTTTTATGTTTTCTAAAAATAAATAAATACGGTTGCGCAACAGAGCATTACCATGTGAAAAATAGAGAGGAAATACATTTTTTTGCCCATTCTGAACTACTATTCGAGAAAGCGCTTTTCATGGCAGTGAAGTCAATGGCTGCGTTCGAGAATGGTATCCGGATAGCTTGTTGTTGTTGTTTACGTGTTAAGCATTTAGCAAAGATGCAAACCATTTCTGTCAAATAGAGAAACCAAAGCTACACTGCTGTTCACTTAATTAGACGCACAAATTTTTTTTTACATAAGCCTAATTTTTTTGTAAGTGTGGGTAGCAATTGTCAAACAATTGCATTTATTTGAAAGCTTATTAAATTCTCAACAAAATAACTCTAAAAAGTCCAAGGTGAGTGGAAGTAAACGGACATTTTTTTTCACTTTTGTCTATGCTTCAAGAAAAAGTACAGTTTATTTTTGTTCACATGATTAGACGCACCTGTAAAATCAGTTAGTTGGTCGCGATCTGTTACGTGGACTACAGATAGCTGCAAAGTTTAAGCAATAAAAAAGTGTTTGCCACTGATTTCAGTCCAAAATGTTGGAAAAAAAAGTTTTAGCTGAAGAATAAAAAGGGAAAATTGACGTGTTGCAATCCGAAGAGTTTTCAATGAGAAGAATTGCAAAAAAATAGGCCAAAGTGACCATGTTGTCAGGAATTTTATTAAAACCAGTGATTTATACGATAAAAACTGCAAAGGAAGGACAAAAACGGCTTTAACTCCTCAGGATAAGAGACAATTTTTAAAAACTGCATCAAATTCAGCTCTCTCTACCAGCAAAATAAAGGAAAAAGCGGGGGTAACAGCCAGCACATTAACTGTTCGTCGAGCTATTTTAGGTGCAGAACATCTTCAGTTAAAAAAAAACAAAAAAAATGCCTCCACTAAACGCCATAAGACCAAACAGCGGTTGGAGTTCGCACGCGTTCACATGACCTGGGATAGCAGCTTTGGAAATGAGCTAAATTGGCAAAATGCGGTTTTTCTGACCAAAAAATTTTAACCTAGATGGTCCTAATGGACACAACCACTGTTTCCCTGATTATTTTTTTGGTCAGAAAAACCGCATTTTGCCAATTTAGCTCATTTCCAAAGCTGCTATCCCAGGTCATGTGAACGCGTGCGAACTCCAACCGCTGTTTGGTCTTATGGCGTTTAGTGGAGGCATTTTTTTTGTTTTTTTTTAATTGAAGATGTTTTGCACCTAAAATAGCTCGACGAACAGTTAATGTGCTGGCTGTTACCCCCGCTTTTTCCTTTATTTTGCTGGTAGAGAGAGCTGAATTTGATGCAGTTTTTAAAAATTGTTTCTTATCCTGACTAGTTAAAGCCGTTTTTGTCCTTTCTTTGCAGTTTTTATCGTATAAATCACTGGTTTTAATAAAATTCCTGACAACATGGTCACTTTGGCCTATTTTTTTGCAATTCTTCTCATTGAAAACTCTTCGGATTGCAACACGTCAATTTTCCCTTTTTATTCTTCAGCTAAAACTTTTTTTTCCAACATTTTGGACTGAAATCAGTGGCAAACACTTTTTTATTGCTTAAACTTTGCAGCTATCTGTAATCCACGTACCAGATCGCGACCAACTAACTGATTTTACAGGTGCGTCTAATCATGTGATCAAAAAAAAACTGTACTTTTTCTTGAAGCATAGACAAAAGTGAAAAAAAATGTCCGTTTACTTCCACTCACCTTGGACTTTTTAGAGTTATTTTGTTGAGAATTTAATAAGCTTTCAAATAAATGCAATTGTTTGACAATTGCTACCCACACTTACAAAAAAATTAGGCTTATGTAAAAAAAAATTTGTGCGTCTAATTAAGTGAACAGCAGTGTATCTGTGAATTTTCGGTATACCTCAGATACCTTAGCGAACAGCTGATACAAACATATAGAAAATTTATTTTTATTTTTTTTCATGTTGAGTTTTTGTTTTGGTGTGCATTTATTTTAGCATAAGAGTCTTTAAAAACGTATGGGAAATCGAAAAAACTAAGTTATAATCGTCTAGCAATGATATTTTGAATGTTTTTCTGTTTTCAAAAGTCGAATTTTAATATTTCACAGCTGTTGTCTGCAGCTATCTGGAAAAAGGTATCTGGATCGTTCAAAAAGGTATCCAAGATACGGCTATCCGAGATAGGCTATCCGATAGGTTCTCGAACGCGCCCAATATCGAAGGACTTGCCATTTCCCTGCGAAAGGGATATCCGTGGAAAAACGTTTCGAGCCTTGAACTCTCACATTACGAATACGTTACGGAGAAACCCAAGTGTTCGTTATCTTATGGAAATCACGAATGTCTGGAATTTTAAAGTGTAGTCCATTGCTATACAGATTCAAAATACCGTCTCTGTTTTTTTAAAATTTGCATATGAAATGTTTGTTTTGGCATGAGAAATGTCAGCGGACATCAATCATCTTCCCAGAAACTGACTTTATTGTCAAAGCAGTCAGTGGCATTTCTTCTTTGCATATAAGGACGACAAGAAATATCAGAATTAAATATGAATATCTAGCTTTACAAATAGAATACTAATGTTTTCATGTTGAAGGTGCGTTTTTGTATCAACTCCGCGATCCTATAATCACCTCAGCTATGATCTTCTACCAAATGGGAGTAAGTCTTTTGCTTTAATAATAAGTTCGTTCGTTGAACTTTCCCCAAAGTTGACCCAGGTTTTCTTGACAACCGAATGAGTTGTCAAAAAACGCTAAACCACAAATCACAAACATACCATTTAACAGCCCTCAACTCGCCACAGCAAAAAGCTAGAGCGAGTTTATGGAAAACCTAGGTCAACCCTAGGGCTCAAAAAACACTCAATTTGACATTCAGGGTGACTTTAGGTTTCTCAAAACACGCTTTGTGGCGACCCCAGGGCGACCCTAGGGCTTCAACGAACAAACCTAATAAGTTTGTTTGTTGAACTTTCCCCAGGGTTGACCCAGGTTTTCTTGACAATCCTATGAGTTGTCAAAAAAAACCTTTTTGGTTTCGCAGTCCTCAAAAAACGCTAAACCACAAATCACCACACATCCCTGTCATTAATACATGCCATTAAGCAGCCCTCAACTCTAAAAAAAAATAAAAAAAAATAGGGTGGCGCAACAGAGCGAGAAGTCCCAGGGCCTAGCGCATTTCTCACAACCATACCTTGTGAGGGAATGGAGGGGACCTACAATTTTCTGCCGACTCCGAACGACTAATCGAGAAAGCGCTTTTCATAGCAATGAATACTATCGGAGGACTTGCCAAAACAAACATTTTTGCCTCTGTTGGAATTCGAACCACGAACCTCTGGGTTAACAGGCGGATAAGCAAACCATCACACCACAGGTACCACCAGCCCTCAACTCACCACAGCAAAAACCTAAAGAGAGTTGAGGGAAAACCTAGGTCACCCCTGGGGCCCAAAAAACAATTAGTTCGACATTCAGGGCGACTTTAGGTTTTTTGAAAATTGCTTTGTAGTTACCCCAGGGCGACTCTAGGGCTTCAACGAACAAACCTAATAAGTTCGTTCGTTGAACTTTCCATGGGTTGAGTGAAACACCTGGCTCTTAAAAAAAATTACTGGAGAAAAATTTTGTTAGTGTGTTAGTGCTTCTTGAATGAATTTTCACTTCAAATCTAGAAGTGGCTGTCACTTCTCAGAATCATGAGAGTGATCTTTTTGCACCAATGGAACGGTTTGAGAATGCTCCCGGACGCACCAGGACGGTTCTTGTTGTCTAATGGAAAGCGAAATAAGAATGTCATCCTGGGGTCAGACGTCAGATTCCGCAAGAGTAATTTACAAAATCCTCACACTCGCAGCACTCTGAAAATTAAGTAAATTTGAAGGACAGTGTAGGGTGATGTGGTCATAAATGCACCAGTGGTGCAAGATGCACCATAGCTATATTTGCCAAATACGCCACTGTATTGGCGTATGGCTCACTCAAATGTATCCGTTACTTCCAGTAACCACGGTAGAGTTCAGTCTGGTAGTGTTTCTCTTAGCTGTCGCACGTGTGCGGAGATTTTTTTATTTTAATAGCGAAAAACGAAAAAAAGAGGGTGAGTTAATTTTTTTAATATTTCCATGAAATTCCATTGTTAGTTCATTTGAAAGTACTAAAAGATTTGCTTGGACTTTTGTTCTTATTTTCATGTGAAGAGTGCGTAGTTTTGCTACGTTCTTTTTGAACAGCTATAATTTTTATCAAAAATTCCATGGTGGTGCAAAATGCACCACACAAGCATAGTGCTCAATGCACACTCAATGATCCTACTGTATCGGGACCTACCAAACGGCAGCACTCCTTATATAAATTTTACGAATCCTTGGGTTCACTAAATATTCGTTGAAAGGAATTATTATTTGTTATTTAATTTTGTTTCTTTTTTTTGAGAATAATTTATTTTTGTTAATTTTTTGTGTGATATGAAGTCTTTCTGTTTATTTTTATTTATTGTTTTTCTGTTTACTTCTGTTTTAATAAAAAATAGTAATGCTTTAAATCAATTTGTGGTGCATTAAGCACACTGGTTCATTGTGGACATATGACTGGTGCATTTAGTACCAACCATGGTGCTCTATGCACCATTTGCCATTTTTCGAACAATTTATGTTTACTTCAAATTTTCAGATCATATCGACAGTTGAATTTTGTAAATATTTTCAGAACTAATCTATCAAAAGGATATCAAAAAGCCAACCAGAAACGACTAATTTTAAAAAAGTTATGATCATTTGAAAAGAGGGTGGTGCATCTATGACCACGTTACCCTACACGTCCTCTGTCAAAAAAAAAACTCACCTTTAACCTTGCGGAATCTAAATTAGAAAGTGTTCACAATTTTTCGTGTACGCAATAAAAATTCAATCTTTCGAAATCTGAACCCTGGTTATAATGCTACTGACGAGGACTCTAGTATACAACTTTCACACCCTTATGTTCCAGACACTCATAAAATCAGGTTTTAAGGCTTTAGAAAACGATTTTCGTAACTTCTTTGTTTCAAAATTGTGTAGTAGTTCTAATTTTCGTATACATCCTATTTTTTGGATGAAGTTTCCTTAGAAAAAGTAGTTCTTAACTCTTCCACGTCTCTGCTTCAATGAATTATGTGTATGTACCTATGTCAAGTTAACTCCTAGCTCAACAAATTACAAATTTAGAAAACTTATGTTTATTTTTTAGGAAAACGTAAAATATATATATTTACACCTACATACATATATGTTTTTGAAATATCTTTAAAATATTGTAGCTTTGCACGTCGTTGTAACCAACAAAAATTAAACATGTGTATTTAGTCATAAGAATACAAAATATATTTAATAAAACAAAAAAGTGCTTAAAATAAAACAAAACAAAATACATATCATAGTATTATTTTAGTTGTTAATGCTTATGAAATGATTATTGTAAAGCTTACTACAAAAAAGAAAACTTGAAAAAATGTTTTTGGAAAGCAACTGCCCTGCAACGAATACATATCATTCCACAAAAAAGGGATACAACTTAGAGTCACGAGTATTTTTTTTTTATTTATTTATTGAAGATATTTATGTACAAATAAATGTATAGAGAAGAATTTATTGATACATATTTACTATATAAATTCAACTTGAACAAAAATATTATTTAAATGTTGTTCAGTAGGTCTTTGAAGAGGTTTCCTTAGAAATAATCACCTGATGAAATGGAAATTATATTTTATTTATTTTTAGTATTCCTACTTATATGTAGATGTTGAGTTGACCTTAATGCAAATAAAAGAAGTTGGCTGAATTCACTTATAAGAAGTACACTTTCAGAAATGGCAAATTGGAAATAAATCAACCGATAAACAGCTTTTTATGTGAATATTCAACTTGTGTGTTAATGTTAATTGTAAATGGCTTAATAGAACTGATACTGAATTATACAAAATTAAAAGTAAAAAACAAATTGGCTTTTAAATTGAACTTTTATTCATAATTTCATTTCACTTTCAATATCAATATTTTTGCATTTCATATCATTAAACCGTCAACTTATGAAACATCTTGAAGGACGAAAGCTTCTTAATGACCGTCAGTACGGCTTTCGTAGCAAACGGTCCACTGGTGATTTGATGGCATATCTCACTGCAACCAATCTTTACATTGTTTTAGAGAAAGTAAGATTATTGCGCTTGATATTTCTAAAGCATTTGATAGAGTTTGGCATCAGGCTCTTTTATCGAAAATGCGTGTGGTATCGATGAGTCTCTTCTTCGTTGGATTAGAAATTACCTTTCCGACCGTTCAATACAAGTTGTGTTGGATTGCTTTAAGTCTGATACCCACTTCATAAATGCTGGTGTGCCCCAGGGCTCCGTTTTGTCTCCGACTCTCTTCCTCATTTTCATCAATGATCTCTTGTCTGAAACTTCTAATCCACTTAACTGTTTTGCTGACGACTCGACCCTCAGCTTTTCATATTCGTTTCCAAATTCACGTCCCTGCTCTTCGGATGTGGAACTGGAACGGTTGCGTATGATAAGCTCATTGAATTCTGACCTTGACAGCATTGTTGCATGGGGTCTTATGAACCGAGTAGAATTCAATGCTTTGAAAACTCAATGCTGCCTCTTGTCGTTGAAGCTTAACATTCCCCCATTGCCATTATCCATGAATGGTACCTGCATCGAAGAAACCGAAAAGCTGTCAGTACTTGGTATATGTGTAAACGATGATCTTCGTTGGAATGACCACATATTTGAAGTCGCCAAAATCGCTGCTAAATGCTTAGGCTTCTTGAGACGATGCAGGAAATTCTTCACCCCTTCTGATCTGGCTACAATTTATAAGGCCTTCATCCGCCCAAAACTGGAGTATAACTCCCATATCTGGTCAGGTGCTCCTCAAACATCTTTGCACCTCCTTGATAGGGTACAAAATAGAGCGTTAAAATTGATAGGTGATAGTTCAATCGTAGAATCAATTGATTCTCTTGAACATCGTCGAAACGTTGCCTGTCTCACTCTCTTTTATCGCTTTTTTCACAAGCAGTGCTCTAGTGAAGTAGCCAGTTGCATTCCTCCCCTGAAACAATTTAACCGCAACACCCGCCTCGCTAGGAATGTTAATCAGTTTTACCTTGAGCCCAACTTCGGACGTACAGTCAAGTATAGAGATTCGTATTTCAGTCGCACCACCCGAATGGGGAATGCTTTACCTGGCTCTGTATTTCCCCTTCATTACGATTCACAAAAGTTCAAAAGCAACGTGCATCGGTGTCTCCTTTCAAATCCTCTCCTATTTTCCTAAATGCTCGCACTGTGTTTAACAACATTATAAGGGTATTCATAACCACTTGATGTGCGCGTTAATTATAAAAAAAAAAAAAAAAAAAAAAAGGCTAGGTTTTGATTGCAGATCATGGGTGGCTTAATTCATTACTTGAAATGATTTTCTTGTTCAACGTTATGATTTAATTGATTAGGTTCTCAATATGCTTTCTCACTGCAAATACAGTCTAGTTTCTTCTGTGGCTAAGGGGTAAAATCATACTTTAAGGTTTCATAACTAATGTTTTTAGATAGTCTCGGAATAGCTTCCGATGTTCAACCGCAGTGCCTCTACAAAATGTTTTGCATATCGGTCATAAGACCCATATTAACCTACGGGGTAATAACATGGTGAACCGCATTTGACAAAGAGGTAAACTAAAACAAGCTTGTCAAAGTTCAGCAAAGGGGGAAGTATGTGCATCAGCGGCGCGTTAAGGACAACTCTTTCGGATGCCCTGCCAAGACATAATACTTAACCTTACACTGCTAGACATTTTCTACAAGCAGTCAGTAGCGAACTCAGCTACTGTACTAAAAGTTAATTAAAAATTAACCAAAAATCAAATTAGTCAGACTAAAATTTTTAACAACTTCAGATTCATCCCGAATCGATTATAGATATCACCATTCCCAAGTTGGTGTTTGATAACAATTTCCAAATAACCATCCCCTCAAGGGAAGCTTGGGAGAACGGTACTCGATCTCTTGCAGAATGAAGCCTGACGGACCTGTGATGGTGTAGGAAGTGGATGTGGAACATGTCTTATGACTAAACGAGTTTGGGAATGTGTAGACTAGAAAGTTCAAGGAGCTTATTGAATCTAAATCGTGTGCATATTAACGCCACCATAGGTGTTCTAACAGGAGACTGCCTAATAAGTAGGCACGCCAAAAGACTTGGTTTCTTCTCCAAAGACTTCTGTAGAAGCTGCATGGACGAGGAGGAGAAGGAGACAGCGAAACATCCCCTTTGTTCATGCCTTGCACTCGTTAATAGACGGAAAACTTATCTAGGTGAATGCTTTCTCGACGACACCAGCGATCTAGCTTACAAAGATCCTAAAAGTCTCTTTCTGTTCATACGAAGTTCTGAATATTTTGACTAACTGGTGATTAACTCGTCAGCCCACTTTAGATTAAAGGGTGATTTAACTTTCAAATCCATTACCACTAGATGGGAACCAGAGGGTGAACAACCTTCTGGTCTCAGTGGTATCAAAACGGACCCTCTGTGGTCTAAGTGTGTCGGCCTCAGAATTGCTCTGTCACGTCACGTTTTCGAAATATTGAACTTTCAAAATCAAAAAACAATTTTTTGCTACTTTTTTCAGCCTTTGTTTAACATGCAAAAGATTTTAACCTTAAAATAAACCAATACTTTTCCCATAAATTTTTGTGCGCTTAATCTAAATATAGAGTCAAAATGGCTCTGTTACATCAAATTGCTCAGATATTTAACTTCAAAAGTAGTAACGCACGGTCATTCATTATTTTAAAGCCTAGATAGAGTCTCAAAAAGTCAAAAAATTTTAATCAGATAAAACATTTTTAAGTTCTCAATGTGCTGAATTCAAATCCAGTCAGCGAATTGCTCTACCAGGTTTTCAAAGAATAAAGCATTGATATGTGTTGAACTTATTCTGCTATAGTTTCAAGAACCTGACGTGATAGAGCAATTCTTTAACCGATTTTGAACTCAGCTCATCTAGCCCCTCAAAAATGTCTTATCTGATTCAAATTACTTTTGGCACTCTACCTTGGCTTCAAAATAGTAAATGCTAAAACGAATATACAATGGACACCTTCTTGAACGAGTAAGATAGCTTTTTCCAGATAGCTGCCGACAAAAGCTAGAAATTATAAAACGTCGACTTTTAAAATCAGAAAAACCTTCAAAATAGTCGTTACCTAACTAATTTAACTTTTTTGTTCGATTTCACATGCAACATAAGTAAGTGACTCCAACACTGAAATAAATGCACACCAAAGTAAAAAAAAAAACCAATTTGAAAATAAACAAATATAGATTTTTTATCAGCTTATTATAGTCTATTGTCATTTCTTAATGAACTCGAAATTGAATGTACTTTTATTGCATGAATCGATTAATGGGCTAATTTTAAAGAAAAAATCGAAAGCGCTATTAAATTAGAGGGTGCAAATCGGAGATATGGGTTCTAAATCATCTTCACTCGTTTCTTAAATATATCTCGAAAACAAAGCAAAATTAATGCAATTGCAAGGACGTTTTTTGTAGAAAACAAATTTTTGCCATCAAAATGCATCTTTTAAAAAATTAAAAATTAAAAATTTTCTATCCAAAATAGTAAAGTCCCATGGGTAAGTACAGACAAAGAACTTTTGCTTCGTTAATTTTTAATATATTGTAACGTGCGCTTAGTTCGCAAAATAAAACTTCACTTTTTATTTATTTCTACCACTTTATTCAGTATCTATACTTTATTCGAACTCAACTCGACTATTGGACTATCACTGGTTAACAACATTTCACTCTTAACTTTATCACTCTATAATCAAAACTGACTGCTCGTTGCGTCAGCGGTCCTATTTATATAGAACAACACTCATCTAGAGCGTTCCAGTTTCTTCTCCATGGTTTCCACAGTTGCTGTCAAAAATCTCTACACTCACACACACTGGCTTACAAGCAATGCCTGTCATTTTATACCATTCCATTATAGTGTTGCCAGTTGTGTTTTCGGTTAAACGTTTTCGATTAGGAAATTGGTATAAATGTTGGGTGTTCATTACACTGCCCCCTCCTTAAGATTGTTCGTCCCGAATAATTCCATCTGCAGCCTCGCCACTATATCGATGCAGCCGGTCACAATGAACTACTTTTAACTTGCCTCTCAATCCTCTTTGGATGCGGTAAACCACGTCGTTAATCCTCGTGACAACAGTATAAGGACCTTCCCAGTTCTGCTGAAGTTTCGGTGAAAATCCCTTTTGACGATGAGGATTATAAAGCCACACACGATCTCCTGCTTGGAATCCTGCCGTTGTCGCTTTTGTGTCGTACCGTGTCTTCATCCGGTCGCTGTAGGTTTTCATCCGTTCCCTTGTTCTTTTATGGATGTCAGCGAGTCTCTCCTTGAGGTCATCCACATACTCGTTCGTGTCCTGTGGCTCCTCTGTGGGGCATCCAAATTTAAGTTCGCTGGGCAGCCGCATGGTTTTCCCGAACAGGATGTCAGATGGTGTTTGTCCTGTCGAGCTATGTACTGCACTTCTATAGGCCATCAGGAATAGCGGTACGTGCCTATCCCAGTCTCTTTGGTAGTCGCCTACGACCTTGGTGAGGTGTTCTTTCAAGGTCCGGTTGAATCTTTCAACCATCCCATCAGATTGTGGATGAAGCGGTGTGGTCCTGGTCTTCTTGATGCCAAGTAGTCCGCACACTCCTTGGAAGATGTTTGACTCGAAGTTCCTCCCTTGGTCGGAATGGAGTTCCATAGGTACGCCAAACCTACTTACCCAGTTAAACACAATCTGGTCGACCACCGTTTTGGCTTCTTGATTTGGGATGGCATACGCCTCAGGCCAGTTGCTAAAATAGTCCATTACAACCAGAATGTACTTGTTTCCAGCATTGGTCTCTGGAAAAGGCCCAGCCACATCTACTGCAATCCTCTCAAAAGGCGATCCAACGTTGTACTGATGCATCTTACCTTGAATCTTCCTACCAGGTCCTTTGGTTGCAGCACACTTGTCACATGTTCGGCACCACTTCTCCACGTCGTCTCTAGCATGTAACCAGTAGAACCGATGTCGCACCTTCCCCAGTGTTTTGTTAACTCCCAGGTGACCTCCAGAAGGTCCGTCGTGCATCTCCCGAAGAACTTCACTGACTTTCGATTGCGGTACGATCAACTGCATCACATATGATTTACCGTCAACGGACTCCCATCTTCGCCTGAGGACACCTTCTTGCACATATAGTGAGTCCCACTGTGCCCAATAGGCTTTGAGAACTGGACTCCGGTCAGAAATGTCTCCCCATTCAGGTTTCTCTTCATTCTCTTTCCATGCGAGAATGGGTTCGATATCTGGATCCTCCTGTTGAGCGGTCCTCACTTCCTCATTGCTCCATCCGCATATGGGGTCAGCTCTTAGTCGCTGAGCGGTAATATTTTCTTTGTTTTCTTGTCGCCTACAATGCTTGCAATCCTCTTTGCAAGGTCTTCGGGACAATGCGTCGGCGTTTGAGTGCAGCTTTCCTCTGCGGTGTTGAATCTGGTAGTCATAAGTCTGCAGTCTTTCTATCCACCTTGCGACTTGACCTTCTGGATTTTTGAAGTTCAACAGCCAGTTCAGAGCACCATGGTCTGTCCGCAGAAGGAATTTCTGTCCATAGATGTACTTATGGAAGTGCTTTGTTGCCAAGATAAGAGCCAGCAGTTCCCTTCTGGTCACGCAGTAGTTTCTTTCAGGCTTCGAGAGGACCTTACTATAATATGCCACCACTTTCTCTTCGCCATCATGCACTTGGGACAGTACCGCCCCGATTCCAACGTTGCTTGCATCTGCGTCGATGATGAATGTTTTGCCAGGTGTTGGATGTGCCAGCACTGGAGCGTTACAGAGGCGGTATTTGAGTTCCTGAAAAGATTTTTCACACTCACCTGACCATTTGAACTGCTTCCCTTTTTCGGTGAGCTGATGCAAACTCTTTGCAACTCCAGCAAAGTTCTTAACGAAACGTCGGTAATATGTGGCAAGACCAAGAAAGCTTCGGAGTTGATGTTTGTCCTGTGGTGTTGGCCAATTTTTGACGGAGTCAACTTTTTCAGGATCAGTCTTCACTCCTTGGGAAGAGATGATGTGTCCCAAATACTTAACTTCGGTTTTGAAAAGTGCACATTTTTCTGGATTCAGTTTAAGGTTAGCCTCGCGAAGTCTCTGAAACACGGCTTTTAGATTCTTGCAATGTTGGTCAAATGTTTTCCCGTAAACAATGACATCGTCCAAGTAGACAAGGCACGCTTTCCACGTCAGTCCTTGAAGAACGCACTCCATCAAACGCTCGAATGTTGCCGGAGCGTTGCACAGCCCAAACGGCATAACTTTAAACTGCCAGAGCCCATTACCTGTAGAAAACGCCGTCTTTTCCCGATCATCAGGGTAGATGTCAACTTGCCAATATCCACTCTTCAAGTCCAGCGTCGAAAACCACTGGGCTCCCTCCATAGCATCCAGGGTATCACTGATTCTCGGCAGGGGATAGCTGTCCTTTTTAGTCACATCATTCAGCCTTCGGTAGTCCACACAAAAACGAGTGCTTCCGTCTTTTTTTTTCACTAGCACCACTGGTGAAGCCCAAGGACTTTTGGAATTTTCAATAAGACCGTCCTTCTTCATTGCTGTTATCATTTCCTCAACCTCACCTTGTTTTGCCAGTGGAAGGCGTCTTGCGGGTTGACGAATCGGTCTTGCATCTCCTGTGTTGATGCGATGCTGCACCAACTGTGTCCTACCATATTGTCCCTTTTGCGATGCGAAGATGTCAGTGTACTCTTGTAGGAGATTTTCAGCCATCCTTGTTTGTTGGTGATCAAGGTTGGATGAATACAGTATTTTAGCTCTGATGGTTTTGAGCTCCTCCGGAGTTATAGTTTTTCTCGGGGCTTCGTCTGTGATCTTCGTAATTGCTGCAACCGATTCGCAACGTCCAACGACTTCTCCTTTCTTCAACCTTACATCGTACGGTCTGGTGTTTAGTAATCGTACGGGGACCATTTTGTTTTTCGGTGCTACTAGTGTTTTCCCAATGATGACGCTTTGGGAGGAACACTCTGGGTCTGGTTCCACCATTAGGTATCGAAGGCTTCCAAACTCACCTTCCAGTTTTGTCCAAACGAACACTTCAGAAGAAGGAGGCAGAATCAGATCTTCCGTGATGACAGTCCTCAGTTTCGACGTACTTTCGTTCGAATAGGTCATTGGAAGTTCCTTATTTTGGTACTTCAAAACCTGATTACCGATGTCCAAAATAACTCCGTGCTGTTTCATAAAGTCGATTCCAATTATGCACTCGTCACATATATCTGCCACCAGGAATTGATGAGTAAACACTAGATCGGCCAGTCGGATCTTAAGACACACTTCTCCATATACTCTTGCTGCTTCTCCCGTTGCGGTTCTTAGACGGTAGCTATTGGTGTTATGAAGCCACGTCGTCTTTACCAGGTCTCGACGTACTATGGAGGCTGTGGCACATGTTTGTTCCCGTTAATAGTAGTTCCCACAGTCAGACTTTTGTTGTCTCGTTTGGTCTGAGAGACCTGGATGGTGGTTCTGGGGCCATCGATACAAGAAACCAGCCTCTGCCCCTCGAAGTTGGTTCTTACTCGTTTCCCTGATGGGAAACGGGCTGATACGTAACGCTGGTGTTGTTGTTACCTTGTTCTGGGTTGGATCTCTTGCTTCCACAATGTTGACAACCGGCTTTATTTGGTGGTAGTCGGCATTGACGCTGTAAGTGCCCGGTCTTGTTGCAGTTCCAACATCTTGCTAGTCCGCTCCGCTGGTTCTTTTGTATTTCAGCTCTATGGCACGAGCACTCTTCGACTATGGCTTCTCTAAGTCGATGTACTCCCTGAGAAGCCTGTTCTGCTGCTTCAATTGTCAATGCGAATGCTAAAGTTTCGGAAAGAGTACGTGTTCTAGCAGTTCGCACAGACCTCTGAAGATGTATATCGGAAATGGCACGAACGAAGGACTCAACAGCAAGCTGGTTGATGATTTCTTCTCCAGCATCCGGGTATGCCAGGTGAACCAGTCTTTCGACGTCTGCTTGGAGCTGCTGTAGACTTTCACCCCTTTTTTGGACTCTGTTATTGAGTTGGACTCGGAAGACTTCTTTCAAGTGGCTATCTCCAAAACGTTTATCTATAGCTGCCACGAGAGAACTGAAATCGCCGCTCTTACCAGCTGGAACTGTTTGAAGTAATTCAGCTGCTGGTCCTCTAAGAGCAAGAGTCAGTGCTATGTACTTGTCTTCGTCATCCCAGCCATTTGTTGTCGCGGCTGCCTCAAATTGTCTCTTGTAAACTGGCCAAGAAGACTGTCCATCAAATGTTGGGGGTTTCATCTCCTTTTTCCTTGCAAACTCTCCAGCAGATTCTCGAATTTTGATTTTCCGGATCTGGTCTAATTCCTTGGACAGAACAGAGAACTGTTTATCGCATCGGCTTTCCAAACGATTCTCTACAACAGAAAGCTGTTTCTCCACACCTTCAACGCGTTCGTCTAGGGCACATACATTTTTCTCAATGTTACCCAATTTACCTTCAAGAATGTTTTTCTGACCTTCCAAAACATTCTGTTGCACCTCAAGTCTTTCGAGAATATTCTGTTGTTCCTTCTTTTGTTCGTTTCGTTGTGCTTCCAGTTGTTCGAGAACATTCTGCTGTTCCTTCTTTTGCTCGTTTCGTTGCTCTTCAATCAGCTTCTTTTGCTCATTTCGTTGCTCTTCAATCAGCTTCTTTTGCTCGTTTCGTTGTGCTTCAAGCTGTTCCAGAACATTCTGCTGTTCCTTCTTTTGCTCATTTCGTTGCTCTTCCATCTTCTTTTGTTGTACTTCGAGTCGTTCGAGAACATTCTGCTGTTCCTTCTTTTGCTCGTTTCGCTGTTCTAACAAAAGTTTCATCATACTAGAAAAATCTACACTTTCACTTACTTCTTCTTCTTTTTCCACTTCTGTTTCAAAAACAAAAGTGTTTACGTCTTCCCCTTGCTGTTCCAAATAGTTGCGCAAGCGCAGGACGAGCTCATTTTTCGATCCCGCTCTAGAAAGATTTCGCTTACCTAACTCACTTTTAAGCTCAGTGCAGTTGAGCTCTTCCAATAACTTACCCATTTTCACTGTATTTAACTTTTTTTTTTTTTTTTTGCACTTAACTAGTTTTTTATTTTTTTTTTTTCACAAATAAGTTTTATTTACACTTCTGACACCAATGTAACGTGCGCTTAGTTCGCAAAATAAAACTTCACTTTTTATTTATTTCTACCACTTTATTCAGTATCTATACTTTATTCGAACTCAACTCGACTATTGGACTATCACTGGTTAACAACATTTCACTCTTAACTTTATCACTCTATAATCAAAACTGACTGCTCGTTGCGTCAGCGGTCCTATTTATATAGAACAACACTCATCTAGAGCGTTCCAGTTTCTTCTCCATGGTTTCCACAGTTGCTGTCAAAAATCTCTACACTCACACACACTGGCTTACAAGCAATGCCTGTCATTTTATACCATTCCATTATAGTGTTGCCAGTTGTGTTTTCGGTTAAACGTTTTCGATTAGGAAATTGGTATAAATGTTGGGTGTTCATTACAATATGTTCCTTCATAACGCTACGATATTTTTGCAAGTTTTGAAGAATACCTTCAAAGAGTTTTAAAATAGCTAGTGTCGTCAGTTGTTGTTTAAAAATAGGAAGACAATGTGCTTGCTTTGAAAAAACAAAAATAACTAAGATTTGTTTGATGGTAAAAAAAGGCAGATAAGAACAGCTCAGAGCAGAGCAAGAAACATGCAAATGTCTTTCAACAGAGCAGAGTCAGCTGGTGTCAAAATTCAGCTGTTAAAAATCGATTTTTTACCTAGCTTGGAAAAAATATATTTGGTATCAATTAAAGTAAAAATATATTTTTGCATAAACATTTGCAAACATTAGGTTTGTTCGTTGAAGCCCTAGGGTCGCCATAGGGTCGCCACAAAGCGTTTTTTGAGAAACCTAAATTCACCCTGAATGTCAAATTGAGTGTTTTTTGAGCCATAGGTTTGCCATAGGTTTTCCCCAAACTCGCCCTAGCTTTTTGCTGTGGCGATTTGAGGGCTGTCAAATGGCATGTATTTTTTTTTTAATGACAGGGATGTGTGGTGATTTCTGGTGTAGTGTTTTTTGAGGACTGGAAAACCCAGTTTTTTTTGACAACTCATAGGGTTGTCAAGAAAACCTGGGTCAACCCTGGGGAAAGTTCAACGAACAGACCTATTAGAATCAAACCTCATCTTTCACCTGATGTTAGTCCAGCTGATTGCATGTTTAGTTTTGGTTGGGCTACCGCCCCATTTATTAGCTTAATACAAGTTTGAAATAACTTAAACACTAAACTTAAACTAATTAAAACTAATTAAAATTAAATTAAACTACAAGGAGAAACGGTTTAACAGGAGTACTTTCAGACAGGGACTTGGAAGATTGAGGTCGAAAAGAAAAGGAACAGAATCTTTGATCTTACTCATCATGCGGGTTAAGGGTTCGTTGAGACCATAGAAAGTACGATGAGCAGGAAGGAAAAAGAATCGCGATGATCTTAAGTTTCGGGGATTAGTGTTGAAAGAGATAAGGTCTAAAAGGGGGGAGCAGTCAGTGTTACCAGTAATAAGTTGGTGAATGAATATGATGTCAAAGACATTCCTTCTGTTTTCAAAGGAGTGGAGATTAATGATTGTAAGACGATCGCGGTAAGGAGGCAGGGTGAGAAAGTTTCTAACGTGTCGTAGAGATACCGAAGGGCAAAGATAATTTGATTTCAGATTACAATGAATATCCACAAAAATATTTGGACTAAATTTTAACATCTAATTTTGAATCTTCACTAATGTACTCTTGTTCATTAAACACCGAAAAGTTGTCTGTGTCTGCTCTAGAGCAAATCAATTAACAATACTATTTTTTTTTGGTTTTTTTCTTGTTAAGAGGAGGCTTATGCTAGTCTGAAGCACTTAGACCTAATTTCCGGTCTATTGTATACTACCACTCTACCAGGGTAGCATCCTCCCCTTTTTTGTGGTTTAGTAGATGGAAATAAAGTGGATGTCCGGCCTATCTACTGAACACTCTATCACTGCACCACGGCCGCACCTAAAAGACTATACCTACTTAAAAGTTGATATTTTTCGAAAATCTTTTTCGTTTTCTATTTTCACGATTTTAAATTTTTTTTTCACACATAATGGGCTGTTTTTCTATAAAAACATCTTGAAGCTCCTAACTTTTACACCATAAGTAATTTTCCTTATTTTCTGCCTATCCTGCTTTGATATCTGCATACATATTTACCCTAAATCTATCTACCTTTTACATACTCTCCAGTAAAATAGATCTCAAAGCAGTATTGAAGGAAACAAGCAAATATATTTTGTATGTTAATCTCCCACGAAATATACAGCGACCTTTGAGCAAATTAATCAGAGCTGTACACAATTACAATCTTTTTTATGAAGCCCACCGCCAGACCAGAAAGTGATAAGATCACGTTCTTTGAAGTTCAAAGTCACGTGCCAGGTCTCCTGGGTGCTACGCCATTTCGTGATACGCAACAAAAAACAAACATCTCTGAAGACTGATAAGAATAGAATACAAAAATTTTACAGAGTTCTTAAAACTTTTACTTTATTTGGGAAGAAAAAAGAAATAATCTTATAAATAATTTACAAAACGGAAAAACATACATAGTATATTTACTTAAGGCACTCATTAGATTAATGCGCATCTGATTTCAGATACTCTTCATACTGTTTTTCATTCATTAGTTTATCAAGCTCCTTGAGGTCAGCTAGAGCAACTTTGAAAAGCCAACCTTAGAAAAATAAACGAAACACAGGTATTAATTTTGTTTGTATTCAATTCAAATGGCAGTTGTTCTTACCTTTTTCGTAGCAGTCAGTATTGATCAACGCTGGTGATTCCTCCACTTCTGTGTTTTTCTCGAGAACTGTTCCAGAAACTGGTGAATAGACTTCACTTGCCGCTTTGACACTCTCTAAGGCCCCGCATTCCTGGTGAAGCTTTAGTTCCGTTCCTGGATCAGGTAGTTGAGCATAGACAACATCTCCAAGTGCTTCCTGGGCGTAGTTTGAAATACCAACGGTGCCAATTTTGTCCTCAACTGCAACCCATTCATGCTTATCAGTGTAAAGTCGATCTGAAATATTTTAATAATTCTTTTATTTTTCAAACGAATAAAAACGAAATTTTGTTTTTTGTTTTTACTGTACGCTTTTATCGTAACCCATGACACAAACCTCTAGATAAATGTCATTTTAATGATTCACAATACAACACAACAGCTGACTGAAGGCAACATGCACTCACTGTGAACATGCTTTTCACTCATCAATTATTATAAATTGATGAATTTACATAATTATGAAATAAAAATGATAACAATACCTGCGGCCCTTGCGCTGCTCACACTAAAACACCTCAACTTTAGATTAGAAGAACATCTTAGTAAATTTCTTGTAGCACAACCGATTCGCACGCTGCTTTGAAAAACTTTTGCAATTACGACCATTTTTGTGACGATTGGATTGACACAACACCCGACAACTTTGCTGGCACAATCTTAAATGAATTTACTTAAACAAAATCACAAATCGCACTAAGGATGATATCAAAATGTTAATAATTCGCTTCGAATTCAAAAAAATAAAATTATTGAACTTACACCGAAAGGTTATCAAAAAATAGACGTAGACGAGAGGTTAGGCTGCTGATTGTGCTTCGTTGTTGGTCAGAGACTAGTTTGATTTGATTAAAAAGATTTACTTGATATTTTGGTGAATCTCTTTCGTATGAATGTAGTTGTGAGAAAATTTGTTTTCCTAAACAGTGAAGAACAAAAACGACTAGTCACCAGGAATTTAAAAATTGAAGCAATTTCTTTTAAATCTGATTTAGCAAAAATTATTGTCAATAGCCTCTTTATTGTTATGGCTCCCAAACCGTTGCGTTATTTTATCACTTTTAGGTGGCGAGTGTTTATCAACCACAAACTGAATAAATTGAAACCAAAAATCAAAGTACCTAATCATAAATTTTAGTTATTCAGGAACAGCGCATGTGCATTAAAACTGTCTCAAACCACTCAGAACCTAGTTTGATGTTGGAACAAATCTGATAAATCGAGTAGTTGCAAGCTGACTCGTCGACATATGCGTGAAAAGTAACACACTGCATTAAACTCATTTCTGACAAAACTTTTTCAAATGACGATATAAACTCCTCCTTTCATTTTGTTCGTCTCTCCTCTTTTTTCACTAGCTCTTCCCCTGTTTCTTTTGCACTTTGTCTTCAAACTCTCCATCACACTAATACTCGATCTCTCCCCAAACTCTTCCCAGCTGATTCTTCAAATTTCCCTTTCCCTTTCACTCTCTCTCTCTCTCTCTCTCTCTCTTTCTCCCTCTATCTCTCCCTCTCTATCTCTCTCTCTCTCTTTCTCCCTCTCTCTCTCTCTCTCTCTCTCTCTCTCTCTCTCTCTCTCTCTCTCTCTCTCTCTCTCTCTCTCTCTCTCTCTCTCTCTCTCTCTCTCTCTCTCTTTCTCTCTCTTTCTCTCTCTCTCTCCTCTCTCACACACACACACACACACACCATCCATAGAAGATCAGTTTCTTTTGAAGATAAAATTAGAGAAGTTGAAGTAGGGATTGGAGATGGAGCTGATGTTGCAGTTGGTTTTTCTGATGGAAGATTGACTTAGGGCAAAGTCAAAAGTAATTCCTTAAACATTCGCTGAACGTAACACCCTGCATCAACCCCTTACTTCAATCGAAGCAAATTTACTTCACTTTTAAAAAAAATCCAACATCTACTTCGCTTGAGTTGAAATCGCAACGGATTCTATGGGCCGGGGTATTAATACTCGATCTCTCCCCAAACTCTTCCCAGCTGATTCTTCAACTTTCCCTCTCTCTCTCTCTCCATTTAGAAGATCAGTTTCTTTTGAAGATAAAATTAGAGTAGTTACCATCGTTGCACAGCTTCAATTTTGCGGCGAGAGTGAAATAATTTGTTAGTGAGAATAATGATTTTGTAACGTAGTAGCGGTTGGAAAATTGTATCAAAGCTGATAGAAGTTTTAGTT